>JAMKCH010033584.1:0-39407 GCA_023653785.1 Ophioderma brevispina
TTTGTTTTTGAAATGGGTACAAATTAACATGCTATAGTTTCATTTGAATAATCAATGTGGTGTGATTCAAAGCAAGCAAATGAGTCTAAAGTCGGTTCAAATTCAATTTTAACTTTTACATATAACTGTATGCACCATTAGAACGCTACATTTTAACCCCATCAAAATTGACCAATTAATTCCAATAGATATATCAGTTGAAGGGTGCGCAAAAACAATAGGAAACACAAAGACATTTTTCATACCGTTGTTTAACTATATCTCAAAATTCAATAATTTGCGACTTCCGACTCATTTTGCTTGATCACATCACAATTGATTATAGAATTTTTAAGGACCAATCCTTCTTCAGCCCTACCACCTTTCTTACCATGAAATTAATTGGCTAATAATTACTAGCTTTGTTCTAGCACTAATAGCTAGATAGTTTAATGGGGGTTAAAACAGAAAATTTGGGAATAGATTGGGCAAATGATATTATGTTTGAATTTTAAAACTTAAAGGGTGAGTGACCCAATTTCTGGTCCAATTTTTCATCTGTTTTCTCCCTCATATTGAAGCATATCACATAGCATCTTTGTATAACCAAAGATTCAAATTTAAATCTGTCCAGCTGTTTGGATAGTAGAATCAAATTGTGTACCCTAAATTTTCCCATAGGACAGTGTGTGTTAATAATGTGGTTGACCAACCATTTTGAGACGTTTTTGTTCATAACATTAAAAAGAAATATTTTCATATGGGCCTTAAATTTCACTGGGGTAATATGTGAAAAATATGAATTTCTTTTCTGATACAGATAATCTTAAATTTTGAATGGAGTAAAGTGGTGGTTGGAGGTTGTTGATTGAGTTACCCACTTTATATAAAAAACCATTCATTTGAAGGTGCCAAGTAGTCACTTGACCTGAATTTTGCAATAATAATGGGTGGATGCTAAAATTTAGCTTAAAAAAAATACATTTGAAGACAATACCCCACAATGTTACATGGTTCTTCTGATAAGTAACATTTTAAAAAAACATAATTAATTTGACTGCGTTGATAATTGATAAGCCAAAACTTACTGATACCTTTATAGACTAAAAAGGATTTTTAAAAAAGCAATTGCATACATGTACACAAACACTTTAGAATAAATTAGCTTTTTGTCTCAGGAAACCCATGACTCAATCACTATCGGAATCCAGATTTTTTTATATTTTGTGAGTTGTCAAAATGCAATAAAGAGAAATCGCACATTAACCCTTTTTTGTTTAAAATTTTGTGTATGTAGCCTCATAGCTGTTTGAACTTTAAAGAGTATTCTTTATGATACAAACGAATACAGCCAAATTTAATAATGACACAGATTGAGTCAGTTATTCTACTAGAAAATGTGTAAAAATTTTCATGTAGGCAAATATGCTTATGCTTTTTTCCTTAAAATGCTTTCATGCAGCGAGAATGAGCAATAAGGTCACTGTAGCTTACAAATCATGACTTTGGTAGGCCTGCATACAATATTTCTCACAATGGATTTTTCTGATTTTTAGCTAAGTAATAGCTCTTGCAGTTGTCCCTACTTGTACAAAATATGATAGGCCATTGCTTTAAATTGTTCTAAATAAAAAAACAGTTTGCATGAGGTCAAACAGCTGTGAGAGTTTTTTGCCAACTGTTTCTGTAACATATTTTCCTTTAAGGACACACTAACAGTGATTTGCTCATCCGAAATATAAAAAATAGTTTTAATATTTGTAGGAATAGCTTAAAATTATAGGATACTGTGTAGCACTCTCATACGGTATATTGTTCCAACTAAAAATTACATAAAAGAAAGAAAAACAGTATGTTCAGAGATATGAATCCCCATTCAATTCATGCTGTATTAAGTGTCCATACGGGACTAAGACTAAAATACCACTTTTATTCCCTTGTTATGTTGGCTTCTAGACTTTCACTTGCAGGGTCAGTTAGGATACCTATACTTGTTCCAAAATTGCAAAAATCTGATTTTTTGATTGATTTTTTTTTTAGATTTTCTGATTTAGCAAAGCACTGATATGCCTTTAGTTGGCCTTATTATATATGTTGCTAAGACTAGGAAGTACTCTGGCTAGATCCAGAGTTGAGTCTCATCCCACAATGCACTGCTTTTGGGATTCCCTTCAATAAGTCATGTACTGACAGCGTGGGTAGGGGGGGAGTGTGAGTACAGTATAGGCCTATAACATTCCAAGGCATTGTGGGATGTGATCTCAAACACCCTCTTTGGTAGATCTTTGCTAATAATTTTTCTCTAA
The DNA here is from genome assembly GCA_023653785.1 of Ophioderma brevispina. Classification (NCBI taxonomy): domain Eukaryota; kingdom Metazoa; phylum Echinodermata; class Ophiuroidea; order Amphilepidida; family Ophiodermatidae; genus Ophioderma; species Ophioderma brevispina. The sequence goes on from JAMKCH010033584.1 coordinate 2,286, forward strand.
CAATTCAATAAAGAGAATTCAAGTGCAGTGGCCCCATGTACATCAATAAGCGGATTTTGGGTTTCCTACAGGAAAAGATTTTTTTGTTCCGCACTTCTTATGCATTGTTGGGATTGGAATGCACCCACCGATGTAGGATAGAGTAAAATAAATAGCGCATATATATTCTATGGTGTTTTGTGTCATACGTACGGTCATCACTCCATGCACGCTCGCGTTTTAGTGCACCTCCTTTACGACGCGCACATTTTGTGTCGTCAAAATACCGGCCATCAAAGAGTACTCGTTACACTAAAATTTATGTACAGCAAGCGGTGTTTGCACAGTTATGACAGAAAAATTACCGTATAACACAAAACAACCATAGAAGTATATATGCCGCTATTTAATTTTATCTACTCCTAAATCGTTGGTGCATTCTATACCCACATGCATAAGAATTTCGAACAAAATGATTTCCGGTAGGAACCCAAAATCTTCGTTTAATAAAGCCATCAAACTCAATACAGGATCAATGGTCAATCTATTATCTTCTTTTTTCTTTCTCTTGTAGTGTTTTGGGAAGTTTGCCATAAAAGACTGGATTGTCTTGCCTCTAGTACTTTGTTACATTGATGTAGCTTTATGGCTTTATCTCATAAAGCATGACTTTACTGTTGTTAGCAAAGATAAGAAGAGAATTTCTACTGCCTTATTTGCATATGGCACATGCACATTTGACATTTTATGAGATTTGACACCACTTATGCTCCTGGAGACTAGTATGAAAATCATTCCGAGCAAGCTATTTATTATTTTGGTTGCTGATCACAATCGCATTATTTATTTATTCCCTAAATGTTATCAAGGATGAAAATTGCAAATCTGGCACACCAATCTTCCTCATTTTGTTGTTAGGTAGCTAATCTCATACTTTCAATCCCACTCCTTTTAATTAATATTTTTCTATTTTTTTCAGGTTAGAGGGAAAATTCAAACCCTTTGAGGTTAGTAAGAGAGACTTGCTCCTGGACATGTTTGGTGGTCAAAACTCCCGCATGTAATCTTATGAGAGAAATTATTATACAAATATGACTACCTCTAAGGGAATGGTGCAAAAAAATCTATCCGTGTGGATTGGAGGCCATAGCTTAAAATATGTCAGATTTTTTGTCAGCTCAGTTTGACTTACACATTCATAAAATATATGTACAGTCTATCACGAATTCCCCCAAAAAAAATACAATTTTGATGTAAAATTAACAAATAGAGGCATTTAATTTTGCTTTTTGGGGACTAGCTAAAAACGGGCGGATTTTTTCCGCCACGCTTCATTGATCAAAAGCGCCCAATTTTGCTCTCCTCGTACGGCAAATTGAGAACCAAAAACATCGTTTTGACTCGAATTGTTATTGCTGACACTGTAATATTGATTGATTAATGAAAGTAATAATTAAACTTTTAAAATATTTACCTGAATGACATATTTTGTTTCATTTCGTTGTGTTTTAATTATTATTGAAGTGGCACCACTGCGATATGATGGTCCAACGACGTAAATATACGGATGGTCCATCACTTTTTGATCGTCACCATTTGCCTGCGATGTGGTTTGGTCGGAATTGTTTCGAGTAAGCTATTTTGGCGGAAAATTAAAAGGGCAAAATACGCAACAAATGTGGACAGATTTTCAACTTATTTTGATTTATATTACTCTACGTTACTTACGCTTTCCATCCATACCAAATGTTTCCAAATATTCAGAATCATGACTATTTCCTTTATATGAGAAATGGTAGGCCCTGGGTCTCCATTCACTAAGGAGGGTATTTTCCACCATTTAAATAAATGGGCATTTAATAATAACTTGTCATATAACATATGTTTCTGCAATTTGAGTATTATTTCAAAAATTGTCAACGTCAGGTTACTGATAGGCCAGTCATTCACCATGAGCAATGCCGGATACCAATGCTGGGAAAAAGAGTCCCTGTGCGTGATGGGGGATTATATAGTAACTTTTTTATGGGAACTTTTTTTCCCTCTGTGAAATTTTAGAGAACTGGCCTAAATATTTTATGACATTGATACAGTATCCCAATCAAATTACAAAAAATATTTAATTGTTATATAAAACAACTTAGTCATTATTTCATGTGCGGCAATATATACGCAGGTACTAAATTTGAAGCGATTTGGAAAACCCATCAGATTGTGCACTTAAGGGTGGTAGATTTGTGGCCTTTGTTTGAACCATCTGAACATCCAGTGGCAGCATGAATGGGTACATTACAATTCATAATGAATCAATCCAAACATTTGTAATGTGTTCATTCCATTGCTTCCCACTGGACTCCCGGGGACGCTAAAAAGGGTCCAAGTAATAGGAAGGAGTCTCGACGCTGACCAAGTGTGACTCTGCAGGTTTTCCAGATTGCATCACAACTGTGCAATGGATTTCCACGTAGCGTTACCTTCCTGCAGCATTCATGTTGAGATGGAATTCCCAATCAATGTGACACTTCAGTTCTGAATCTTAGGTATCAAATCTAAGCAGAGTTTGGTGATGACCTTTGTCACATACTGTTGAAATTAACAATGGGTATCCACAAAGTAGCATCATAGCCATTTGAATTTATAACCACAAACAGCACAAGATTGCGAACTATGGATACCAATTGTTTGTAAGCAGAGTTGTCTAGGTTGACAAGATTATCCACTGAAAGTATCTGTGAAAGAGTATAGAAATATTCATGAGATTATCTTAACACAAGAGCTAGTCAAAGAGAACATTCAAGTTCCACTTTTTGCTTTTCCTCCAACAAATTTCCAAAATGTTAAGATAATTGGCAGGCATTGTTTTGGAGTTGCCACTACTTTACATTGATATTGCTTCTGGGTGTAGTTTTAAAAAATCCAACTTGCTGAACCCAAACATAATTCGTATTTGGCCTAAAATCTGGAAAAATTACTAGGGCAGCAAAATTAAACAATGCAGACCCTTAAGCAGACAATAGACTAACTATGCTGCAGTTAAAGGTTGGGAGAGATCATTCACTGCAAGGCGTGGGCTAGCAAATTTATATTTTTTTCCCCTTCTGTGACATACTCTGGAACAGCCCGAATATTTATGTCCCGTGATAATTAAGTATCCACATCTGCCTGAGTAACATGATCAGGCACCCTTTATTGAAGAGAAGGATTTATTATATTTGCCAAAATGACCATACTGGATCACTGACCAAAACTTTGTGCAGCCAGATAAGCTTGGGCAGTGGTCTTTGGACCAAATCTGGCTGAAATTGATCCAAGTGTTTTACTCTGGTAGCATTTTGCAAGCTTACGTCGGTTGGAAAGAAGACAGAAAGAACCGACTGGAATGCAAGCCTTAGCCCGTATCCAAGGTATGCGGGCTGTACAAATATAGATGTAGAAATAAAAACTTTTGAGTTAATTTGTGTTAAGTCCCATGATTTGTATATATTATTTAAAATAAGGGATTTTTGTTTCTTAAGTAATCACGTATTTCCTAGTTTTTAAGAACACAAGAAAGTCCATATGTGGCCCCATATGGTTTTTTGCACCCAGCCCTCTGAGGGGATAAGAAGACTTTGCACATTAATTCTTTGGGTCAGAGAGAGTTTGCACAGGTTTTCATTGAAATAAGAGCAGGAAAGTCTGAAATACACTAATATGTCCTTTGACATTGGTCTAGAGACATGTCTGTCACATTGCAAGTGAGTGAGGATTAAAATTTAATGACAACTCAACACAATTGTGTCATATCATGTCATTAAGGTACATTAAACATTTAAACAAATTTTGAAAAACCTTTATAAAAATACACTTCAGTAAATTCTAGTAACAACATTTGTAGAAAGTTAAAATACTTAAATTCCCTGAAAGAGGCTGATTATCACCTGAAGAGGCCTTATATCTTGAAATGTTTTCAAATCTGGGACGCTATAATATTTTCTACGTATAAGCGCATAATCAACACATTCAAGAAATACATGTTTGTCACATTGCAAGTAGCGGTAGACACCAAGGTTTTGTGGTGCAAGTGTCATCTATACTGTGTCGGGGGACAGACGCCGATAGATTTTGCTATGACATAACCCCCCTTCTCTTCTACTAAAGCGTCAGGGTGATGAAAACAACAGTGCAGGAAAGTAATGCATGCAGGTTAAATATAAGAAATATGACTTCTCTTGTTCTTACCAGGAAAACAAATTGTTATTCTTAATGCAGCAACACAGATTTTGAAATATGTAGATTACCATCCATTTAATTTTGATGAAATTGATTTATTAATGGCTTATGAAATGGGATGATAATGTACATTAACATCCCGTTTCATAAGCTATTAATAAATCAATTTCAGAAAAAAAGTGTCACATGCAACTTTCTTACACTAAGCTGACAAGATGAGTCTACAACAAGTCCTTATAGTTTCCATACTAGCCACGAAAGGAGCTCTTAATCTGATTGTTACAGCAACATCATCCTTAAGATGTATGACCCTTTCCCTCTCTGCCTCGATGAGCCTGCAATGTCCAGCCAAGGTAGAGCAAGTTCTGTAAAAGCAAATTAAGTAGAACAAAGTTGAGCACTCTTGCATTTGAGAATTCAAGCTCTTTCATATTAAAATGTCAAATGAACCAAAAACTTAAGAAATTTAACTTTGACCCAATGCACACTAAGCAACGTACATTCCTAGCCATAAGCATCTTTTTTTCATATTTCCTGAAGTTGAAGATTTTCCAAACTGTCTATCTTCTCAGTAAGTGATAGAGTTATATAATTATAATAGTATTAAGTAAGGTCTATATGCATGTTTTTCTATCACAGATGGCCTGATATCACTAGTGAGTGATACAGGCTGTATATATCCATGAGTTGTGCATACCAATGTAAATATAATAATACATTACAGTTCGAATCTACAAAATGAAAGCAGATTTTTCTCTAATGGTCCATTTTAGTGAATTTTATGATTGTATTCCAATCAAAATATAACCAAAGAGTTTACAAACATCTCAGTCATATATAGCCATCTGGGTGAGGATCAGAAGAGGCTTGAAGAAAACGTTCTTCTGTTCATGCAAATACGAGCTTGTATAGCTTGTATCAGCACCCACATGCAGCAAATTAGCTGCAAAGCCAACTTTATGGACCTAATTTCAAAAACAGTGATAATATCCTAGCAAAGTTATCTTCATTATAAAAAGGTGATTTATAAATCTCACATTATTTTTTTTTTAAATATGTATTTGGTGCATTTTTCCAGGACAAAGTCCATAGCATCCTGCATGCAAGTATCAGGCTGGAATCTTTTCACACTCACCCTGGTATATATCCTACTTGGATTTGTTTTCAGAATTTTCCTATTCGCATCTGAACATGTTGAACATGCATCTGAACATGTTGAACATGCAAAAAATGTTCAAGGTCACAATGGGGTAAAATTACAGATATATCTGTTCGTTATAAAGTAGTGTCAAATTGTTTGTCTAATGGCACAGAAGCCGAATATAAACTGGTTGCACCATCTATGGTATTCGTTGCACAATTGGAATGCAAAATTTGACTGGGGCAACAGGGTCTATGGGAGGTCACTTGTCATAACTCTGTAATTCTTATATAGAATGATCAAACAAAGAATCTATTTACAATTGAACAAAATGAACAATCTACAAACAGTTTGATCAAATCAGACCCTTCTGTAAATTTTATCCTCAGGATGACCTTGAACTGTTATTGCCTATTGTACTAAAACTATAACTCACAGATAGGGAAAACTATACCTTTTTTAAACCTTAGGACTACCCCAATAAATTGGTACATCCCTTAAATCAATTCGAACAATTCTAATATTTTTTTACCTCTGTACAATCGTCGCCCCCCCTAATTCTACATGTTCCACTAGGTTGGTTTTGGTAAACTTTTAATATCTTATTTTGAGACATTTTTTTGTCAGTATATTATCGGGCTGTGACACATTCCCGGGTCCCCGGGTACCCGCCCGTTTACGTCTTACCCGGGACAGAATTTATCGAGCGGGTTTCCCGAACGTCACTTTTAAAAAAATATAAGTTTAAAAATTTACATTTCTTTTACTACTCACGAACAATATTACATCCTGAATGAAAACATATATCCATTAATGTATACCCAGATTGATGCAAACGTTGATATTTATCGCTTGATGGAAAGTTGTTGCCGCTGTATTAACCGCAAATCGCAATACAACATTACCTAGGCTACAGCACATTGCATATTTCTTGATGCCTCCACACTCCCTTGATGGAAAATTCCATTTCCCGCCGTGGTGTTTAGGTCTGTCGTGGTTAAGTGGTAATAGTTGTACTAAGTGCTGTGTTTACGTCAATCTCAGCCGATTTTGTTCAGCTGACCGGCGTGTTCCACGATCGGTTTTGTACGTTGTGAATGGCGTTTAGGAGAAATAAAGTTTAAATAAAAGTACACGATTTGTAGTAAATAAAAGAGTTCTTCTTATGATTACATAGAACGGTGTTGTTTTCACTGCTGTTAACTTCAAAAACATGGAAATATTGAAGGTATGTATTGTAAGGCGATTTTTTCTTCTTAAACTTGGTGCCAAATTTTGCACCAGGAGTTGTCGGGTACACGGTACTGCCGGCCGAAAAATAACGAGGACCGGGAACGTCATAACCGTTAGGTCACAAGCCCTAGTATATTAACACCAGAATTGTTTCTTTTGCAATTGTTTTGGGTCAAATCCATGTGTTGGTACATATACAAATTTGTGCACCCTGGTCACAAAAAATCCTGACTACACCACTGACTTCAAAGGAACAGCATCCTCGGTCCTCGGTTTCAAAGCCAAAATGGAATTTGATATGGATCTTTGCTATACTTCCAAGGATTTGTTTGTTTTTCAAGAATTCTTTGTGTTAGGTCCTCGATGTAATGTCATTGGAAGTCCATGTTAGTCTAGATATGGGCAGGCAGAACAAATTGCTTAATAAAAAAATCCCTTTGCCAGATAACAGTACTGAACACGCCTCTTGACTGAATTGCGGGCTAAATGCAAAATAATGTTGTAATTTTTACTACTACCGGTCTACAACTTACATATGGCTGCTTGGGACATTAATTATATCTGGTGATTCCAGTGAAAATTGTCGCATTCTGTTTTGTGATCAAAAGGCTGTTAAAACAACACTGTGTGACAGTTCAATCTCATTAGGCATTGTTTCTTATGAATTCTCTTTTGGTATCACAGATTTGCTGTGTGCCATCCTGTTTGCTGCTCCAAAAACCCATAAAAAGACCACACTTTATTCATAAGTGTGTGAAGCCAATCACATTTCATTCCTCAGTATTGTTATCCAAAAAAAAAGGGTTAATTAAGATATTGTGATCGAAAATTTTTAAAACATTGTTGAGGTGTGGACCCCTCACATTTTCTTTCTGCGATTGTGAACTTACAATTGGGACCATTCCATTTGTGCTAAAAGGGTTGAGCCACCTTTTTACAAATATTTGGTTCTGTTTTTTGTTGCATATCCCTTATGCACTTTAAAAATTAATGTAATTTGGTGGGCGGGTGGGTAATGGTCCTACAGCGTGTCGTATTCCAATTTGCCAATCGATCACATTACACGTATAAATGAGGGCGACATTCCAGCTTTCCTGAAGTTGTTTAAGACTTGTTTCCCCTGTGTGACACATAGTGCAGTCCATCATACGGGATTTGGTCTGAAAAGCATCTCTGCCACATACATAACATTTCATACGCATGAACACAGCATGAACACAGCATAGTTCAACCTTTGTCCTGGGCCACATGGAAGAACAGAGGATTATTTAAATTTCCACTTGATGTGTACCCAGTCTAAAGAAGAAATAAAACAAAACAACAAAAAGTGTGAAACAAAGCCGTGTAAGACATGCAATTTTCTCATCTCACAACAAAACATCGACGAAGACATTCCCGAGACAGCAAGTGTTAGTAGAATTTTAAGAGAAGAAACGGGAATCGACTAAAGAAGATTCACAACAACCAGCATATAGTGAATTACTTTCAACAGGTATGATTATGGTAAAAATTACCGACCGTTTTCCTGAAAATCCAAACACAAACAGCAGCGTCACAACAAGTTGAACGGAGGCCGCCCATCTGTCAAGCTTAAAGTATCAATCTGTAGTTAGCACGCGAAGCATATGCTATCTATAGATTGAGTTTCTCGATCAATTTCTAGCTGGCACATCTTGGCCAACATGACCACACAGTCCACACTTTGAAGTTACAATACCTAGTACATAACTCTCTGTACCCACCGTCTTCGTGCGGAAATCTTGACCCCATTATTGACCACAGTCCAAGTTACAAGTTTCTTATGACCTAAACTCCCATAATGATGAATCAATTGTGCGATCAAAAATTTAACATTGTGTGCCGATATCAAGTCATGGCTACAGCAAAACAAAACTTAAACTCAATATGACAAGATGGCAACTTGTCAATTTCACACCTAAGCGAAGCAAAGTCAGATTATTCATATTCAAATTGTAATCCAACTTCATTTCGCCCATTCTGCTCGGACTTTAGGAGTTATTATTGACGAAAATATGACAATGGATGAACATGTAAAGAATAGGATGTCAGGTCTGAATATTTTCAAAATAATAAAAATAGTCCAATTCGTAAAATTTGTCAGACATCTAGCATCAATTCTCATTCATGCACTGGTCACTTCTCGACTTGACAATGGGAAATGACTTTAATGGAATTTCAAATACTATCTGATAAAACTTCAGCGGACACAAATGCAGTGCTGTGTATTGTCAAAAACTCTCAAGTATGATCACATAACTTCAACTCTTATACAGCTTCACTGGTTACCCATCCGTCAACGGATCGTTTTCAAAATCCTCTTGCTCACATCGAAAAAAAAAACAAAAAAATTGCTAAGATGGACTTGCTCCATCTTATATAAGCCAACTGCTCACCCCATATATACAAACCGCCTCTCAGATATTTTCTGATAAACTTTTGCTAACGACTCCTAGAACTTCATCCTCCTTGGTGATAGGGCGTTCGTTTTCTTCATGTGCTCCTAATAGGAACTTCTCTTCCCATGGAAGCCGTTGTTGGGTTTCTATAAATGACTTTAAAAATCAGTTAAGACACATTGTTCCAGGTCTGCATATGATTATTTAATTTGTATTCATTTTTGTACTTGATGCCTTTGATTCCACGTCGTGTAATGTTCATAATGCATTTTCATTTTGGTTTTCTACGCAAGTAGGACGTATTTCAGGGTACATGTAATTCTGTCATTTGTAACTTTTGCTTGTTTATGTATTATTGTTCAGCGCCTCGGAATAGGCTACCTAGATAGATGGCGCTTTTAAATGGCTTATTATTATTATATTATATTACAATACCTAGTACATAACTCTCTTGCAAACCCACCTGTCTTCTAGCTAGCAATCTGGCATCCTGGCAAAAGTAGGTACACTCTAGTGTACCTATTTGATACCTAATATGTATCAAATGAGGATACTAATAGTTTCCCAAAAAGGTATATTTAGGTATTCTTTGACTTATCTATTTGTACCTACTCACTTTTGGCGAGTGTTACTTCTACCTAATAGCATCTAAATTATACCTATTTGGACTTAGAATATTTTGCACTTCACTAGATGTATCGTTAAAATAAAACCTATTTGGACATAAGATAGTTCCTCTGCATTAGATGTATCTAAAATATACCTATTTGGACTTAGTATATTTTTCTCTGCACTAAATGTATTTAAAAGAACCTATTTGATTAGAATATTTTCTCTGCACTAATATATATAAAAAATATACCTATTTGGAATTAGAAATTTTCACTTCACTAGATGTATCTAAAATATACCTATTTGGACTTAGAATATGTTCTCTGACACTAAGTATCTAAAATACTATTTGGACTTAGAATAATATTCAACCACCACACGAACCTAAAATTGATATTATTTTAATTTGTAATTTTTTTCAACAGGCAGCGATATTCAATCTTTGGCACGGGTACGTACATGTACAGGAGGGAATCAGTCTACAAGATCAACATCAATTGTGTGCAATGATAGCTGCAAGAATATATTTTTACAATCTACTACCAGTCAATTAATTAATAGAAGAGATATTGTTATATACAACAAGTTGGTTTTCTTATACTTTATATTCATAATAATATTCAATTTAAGGAAAGAAAGAATTTAGTATTCTGCCACAGGATACGAATTCAGCAACGTTAACAGGGAATAAAATAGGCATGTTAAAGGTGCCGAATTTTAAGTGGGGGCAGAATACTACATATCCCCAAATATGGCCAAACCATTAACTGCATTTCCTGTATTGAAAAAACATCCTATTATGTATATCACTCATGTAGGATACAGTTTTATGCTGTTACAGTTTGTAATGTACTTCCATATGAATGATTAAAGGGACCATTTTATCATGCCGTTAAAGGTGCCTTACCCGATTGCAATGCAACATAAATTCTGTGTTTTTTTTCTAAAGAAAAGACCAAATGTTAGCAACATATTTTAATTTAAAAATGTACATAGGTGTTGGGAATTTTGATTTCATGCTTTATGCATAATTGTTTGTCTTGTTAGACACATACTAGATTGAAACAAATAAAAAATCATAAGAATTTAAAAAAAGAGGCAACAAATGCTAGTGAAAAAATCAAAATGTTACAGAATTTTCGCCACTTTGAAACGTGACAAATTCTCACGGTATGACTGGAGAGAAAACACTTCATTTTTGCGGATCTCAAAAAAAACACAAAATTACGTTTTTAAAGACCACCATTAGCAAGCGAAAACAACTCTCCATCGCAGCTGGTTAGTATGTTTTAATAAATTAAATACAACCTGTGCAATTTCTCGCTAAAATTAGCATTTCCTCACCAAATTCCAAACCAGTACTGCCGCGATATTGTTTTCATACGTGTCATAGAGAGAGCCCGTCTCCATATTCATAGTGTATGAAAGTATCTTGTATATTGTAATTTTATTTCATGAGTTTGTCCCATTTTAAAGCTTTTGATAAAAAATTGCGTTTAAATATAATTTAGTGTTTAATTATTTAACCTGATTTCAGCATGTACACACATTTTCGGCCTATACAAATGCGCATGAGATGAATGAGGCTGAAGTTACAGAGGTCAAATATTTAATTTGAAATCCGAAAGAAAGTAATCGTTGCCGACCAAGGGGCCGCTGTAGAATGGCCTGATGCCGGTGCAAGACCATGCAAAAATTGAACAAAATCAGCTTAGTTCAATTCATTGGCAGAATGTTTGGATTAGACCAGGCGCGGAAAAGGAATTTGGTATTGTGACACCACCCTATGAATTCGGCAGCCTCGACGATGGCATGCAAGATGATGCCTCAACGGAATAAAACTGCTGTGAGTTATACCCTAGACGAGAGTAGAATAGTATGCTAGCTCAAGTTCGTCACAATTCTGTTAAGTGTAAGTCATTTTAAAAAAAAGGTTAAAGTTTGTGAATGTCGAGGCTAGCCTAGCTAGCCTCATCATGTGGACGGAGAATTTAAAGCCAGGAGTAAGAAGTGGGGTGCAGGCAACTAGCCATTTTTTTAACTAAAGGGCAATAAATGTTCTCATTTTTTGTTATGGTTCACAAGATATCCCGAAAAAAAGTGATTTCCAAAATATTTGTTTAATTCCGATGGTTAGTACTCCCAGGGATTGAAAGTTCGGCTGACTCAAACTGTCGGACTCAAAGCCGGGAGCGGGATGACGTCACATCGCGGGGAAAAAACAAAGGGGAAGCCCAGGGAATCGCCGATCATGGTTGAAAACAAACAGTGCTGGCAAATGTACATTTCTTCTCATCCTAATTGTTTCTAAAAATAAGTTGTGCATGTGCGTGATATTATCTCAATTAATCAAAGAGTGCAAATCTGAATATTTTAATATGATCTAAAGAGAAATAGGAACTGCTTTTGTAATTAGGCCAAGGAAAAAAAATATACTAGTTTCCCGTCCTCGCGCGCATGGTTTTGGCCGCCGCATCAAAAAAAGTTTTTTTTTCTTTTTATTTAATTCTGTTTTTCTCTGAAAATCATCGAAAAATCGGAGTAAATTTCACATTTTAGTTCGCTAATTTGTTCTCTTGTGCAGTCTATGCATACGTCAGCACAGGTAGGAGTCTATGAGGCATGACCAATAAAAGTTGCCGTTTGGAAAGGACCATCGCATCTTGGAGGCAATTAAAAAAAAAAAAAAAAAAAAAAAAACGGCCCTCCTATCCTTTTTTCAAAAGGTTAGGACGAGAAACAAGTTTTTTTTTTTACTGCCTTATGTGTGTTCAAGGAACATGGCAATCATTGCACTGGGGTTTCTTTTATGAGACGCCCACCAAAACGAAACAGTGCAAGACATGGCATTCCCAGGGCTAGGATTTCGGCGAGAATCAGAGAATCGATCTCGCAAAGATTATGTTAAACTGATTTGCGTGAATTAAAGTTGATTCTCGTAAACTTTAGATCTTAACACAGCGAATTAGCTGATTCCCGCAAAGTTGTTTTGGGGAATCAAGACTGATTATCGCGCACAGTGACGAAATTCTACCCTGGATCCAAGAATAATATCTATCATTTACATGTTGTCAGCATTGATTTAAAATTTATTTGCTATGGTTAGTCACGGAAGCATAGTATAAAACCCAAATTTCATTTTGACAATAAATGTTGAGCCAAACAGTCGAAATGTGATGTCAACACTTTGATTTTCAGGCCTAATGTAATTGCTGCAAGTTGTAAAGTGTGCAGCTGGGAAAATGGAGGTTTTTATTTCAATGAGTATAACTTTGGCATGAGCATATTTACGGTGGATTCTTTAAAGATTTTTTTACAAAAGCCACAACAACAATGAGTAAACTCTTTTTGAATAAAGCCTTAGGCCTGTTATGGGTAATTAGATTTTGAGAACATTTCCTGGCAGGTATTACTATTTATTAATCTTTTCCCTGAGATGGCCAGCGCACGAGGTTGAAACGAAAGCCATGTGTGCTGGCGCCGCGGCCTATACCGGGCAACCTCCATATTCCAGATGGCGCTTTACCAATTGAGCTAACAAACCAGGCTGGTAGAGAGCGATAGGTATCATCTATAGGTGTTAGGACCAAATGGTGTTCATACATTCCTAGCAGATAGCATCAGAACACGTGGGGGCAATCTACACGGAGTGCAGATCCAGATCCGATTGCGCATACGAAGATCCAGATAAGATCCAGATCATGGGAGACTGTTTAGAACTCTGCACGGCGCAGTGAGTGCGAAAATACAGCGCCTTTTAGAAGCGTAACGTATACAATGCTACGTGTAACCTTGGTGATCGAGGCATACTGTATGCGTTACCTAAAAGTATGCGCTTAAAGTGCAGCGACACTAACCAAGCCTGTACACACCATGTATGTTGCAGATCTGGATCAAGTTGGGCCGTTGCCCGTGTAGACGCAAACTGGATACGAGATCTGGATCCTATCTGGATCTGCGCTGCCGCTGTCGATTGCCCCACTATACGATTTATATATATTTGTTTTGAAATTTTAACTCCAAGGTAGGCAAGGATTATTAGTTATCAGGTGAAGCGTCGCACTGATATGGAGAATTACCATGCGCGAATCCCCATGTATGGGACTATTAGCGCATGGTAATTCCCCGTACATCAGAGCGACACTGAACCCGATAACGAATTTATCATACCACTACTAAGTCATGTAAAAAATATATTATGCTAACAAAACATGCTCGTTTTATAAAACAAATATTTTTCCATAAATAAAACAAAAATATTCATGCCCAAGCGTGGAACAAATGAATCATAACCCTCTTTGTAAATGGATCAGGCGATTATGCAGTCACCGACCTGATATAATGTGTAGTACGCGCTGATACTCTCTCACTGACATGATACGAAAAAATATACCCGGTACGGCGGTAGGCGGTACCCTTTGAGCTCTCCTAAAGAATCGTTTTAATCCTTTTCTTGGAGATTACCAGCGCACGCAAGTGTTTAAAAAACCCTGGGTGCTTGGCTGATTCGAACCGGGCAACCTACCGCATAACACCTCTTGGGTACAGGAAGGTACATCAAGGACATCTATAGGTACTATACATAAAGCATATTTAGGTGCTGACCACTGTGGAAATACGTATAATTTAGATACATTTTAGGTACATTCTGGTAGGTATACTTTTAGGTACATGCAATAGGTTACATGACCACTATTTGGAACACCAATAAGTATAATTTAGATACATTTTAGGTACATTGGTAGGTTATTTTAGGTACATGCCCAATAGATACATGTTAGGTACAGACCACTTTTGGAACACACCAATAGGTATAATATAGATCATTTTAGGTACATTCTGGTAGGTATAGTTTAGGTACTGCCATAGGATACCATTTCACAGGATAAATGACCACTTCTGAAATGCCAATAGGTATAATTTAGATACATTGTAGGTACAAGCCATGCAGTAGGTACACATTAGGTAACATACACCTACATTAGGTATAATTTTAGGTATCTATTAGAGACATATTAGGTACATGTGCTTATTCAAGGTAAAGTACCTATTGTATCTAAAGTGTATCTATTTATCGTTCCAAAAGTGGGCGCCTTGAATAGTACATATTTAGGTACATTATCGGTACATCTTAGGTCGATACTAATTGGTACCTATTTGGCTAGGGATATGACCACAGTCCACACTTTGAAGTAGCAATACTAGAACATAACTCTCTTACTACCCAACTGTCGTCTAGCTGGCCTATCTTGACATCATGCCACATAGCAGTCCACACTTGGAAGTAGCAACAGTCTGTTCGTACGAGAAACAAAAAAGTAAGATCACAATGGTAAAAGAGTGTATGGGACTGGACTGGAAAAAATTGCATAGAACTTCCGGAAGTCTAAGTATCTTTTTGGATTTTGGAAGCAGACCAAAAATAACAAATCTCATATATCAACTTTGGTCGTGTGGGGAAAACTGTAAAATTTCAAAGGCTACATTCATAATTCCCGTCTTAAATTCCACCTGAAAAATATTTGCTTACATTTCCAAACTTGATTCTCAGTTGTAATTAATATGTCCAAAGATTTAGCATCTATGGGATGTGCTACAGGTACACTGAAAGATTCCACATATCCTTTTATTGGATCTATACAATCAAATTCACATGATTGGACACTCGTAAGAGTCCGTAATTGGAGTTTGGCTAGAGAAAGTGAAAGCGAATTAAATTGTTTATGTTTTCAATATAAACATAGGTGGACTTTTGTATTGGAGCCAATATTAAATTAGAAATTTCACAATGTTTGCAAAAAAACTTTTAACTCAGTCAGATGGGGGCAGTATGAAGATAGCATATACATTGGTCAAGCATTAGAAATTTGTGGAAAGGTTCCTCAAGAGGGGGGGGGGGATACATTGTGTGAGTAAATATAGGTCCAAAGCTACATGTGGGGCGTTTTTGTCATTAGGGGAGTACGCCCACACGAATCTTGACACAATGCTGTTTTTTTTTTGGGGGGTAGGTATAGGTCTAAGGCTATGTGCCCACAGCGTTCCAAATGGATTTTGTATATTGCGGTGAGGGTGTAAAAACTTATTACCAAAACAATCACACAGTGTATGAATATACATACAAATACCCCCACAGTGCATGTATGTACCGATTTTATACACAAAAACACACAACTTTGTGGGGGGTATTACCACATGTACTCTTGTCGGATGTGTGTGCAAGAATCAGTTCTCACAATCAGGATTGACAAGAATCAAGATTCTCATTTAAATAGTGTATTAACTTACACGGTTTGCAAGAATCTACTTGATCTGTGAACAAATTTGCGAGAATCATCTTTTTTGTGGAAATGTGCGAGTAGTTTTAATGGCAAAGGAAGAAATAAATCATTTTTTTTACTATAGTATTATTAATAGGCCTGTGTATCTGTCTGTCGTCTGCTGTCTCTATGCTCTTTTTCTCAGAGGCCGAGGGGAGTTACGGTCACGAAATTGGTGGTTGGGTGTAGTTGGGCTGGGCCAGATCAAATTCGATTGGTGAGTGTTTACATACCCCAGGTAATCGCCAAAAAACACTTGTCAAACAAGTAAAGCTTTTAAAAAAAAAAAAAAAGTCAGTGATTGTGAAACGGGGGACCCGGTCTGTTAGTTTCATTTTATACAGTCAGAAATATGCTAACTGGGAGAACCACAAAACAATTGTGCTGTGAGATATGTCTCATAGGTATCAATAGTTGCAGTCAAGGGCCCCTAGTTGTCTTGAGATGTTGGCAAGAGATGGTGATGTTTTAATGAACAGCTGATAGGCATCACTGACCCATCGACCCAATGAGGTCACAGCTGTTTGAAAGTCTCATTTATTATGACAAATCCAGAATAAAACAAAAAATATCAATGGCAACACACTTTTGACAACTAATTGGATTATTTGTACCACTGATTTCATCCTGGGCAAATATGTGACCTGCTCCCACAAAACCCGGACAAAGTCGCCAGATCACTTTTAAAAGGAGAAAGAACTTGATGAACTTAGCTAAAATCAAATATTGATTTTTGATGGACAAAACAAAGTGCAATGTTTACATGTGATGCATCATTTTAAAGTTTGTTTTATCAGCATTTAGAATCTGTACACATCTTAAAATGAAACATCTGACTTTGTCTGGGTTTTGTGGGAGCAGGTCACAATGACGGTTTCTTGTAAAATTTAGTTTAACATGTCTTTCTATAGAGAACAGGCATATATCGAGAGCACTAAAACATACAAAACATGACCTTTGTAGGCCTATATGGCAAGATTACCCACGAATAGGAATTTTCAAGATTTTTGCAGTAGGTAATAAGCCATCTTGCATTCCCTATAAAACATTTTCAAAATTGTGTCGCCACTGCTTTAAATTGCTCTAAAAATAAAGGAGACGATTTGCATGGGGTCAAACAACTTTGAGGTAAACCTGTCATCACTTCAGCCCAAAAACCAATATTGCTCTGATGTTCATCATAGGATCAAAATGACTGAAATAATTTTGAGCATTTGCTGAAATCTCAATGATGAGCAACAACTTGAATTCATATTTTACACACTGAAAATTCACAAGAAAAAAAATGTTTACAAAGAAAACCATATTTAGAGCAATCCAGTTATGTACATCTGTTATTACGGTATGCACTATACATGTATATCCGGGTATTTGAATGAAACAACATGACCCGGCTATGAACTTTGTGCCGAGATAGAGTCTCGTTCAACATTATCATTTTTGGCAAGCTACATTATCTAAATACAATACATCTTGAACTTCACACAGTACACTAATAAATAATAATGAATGAAAAAATAGAAAACCGACCTTTTGTATCATGAATCATTCAGTCATAAAAACAGGCTGCATGTTGGTATGATACAAATAGCATGAATATCATGCACTCGGGTGACCCGTATGTTGAGGTCACTGTAAGTACAGCAAAACGCGAGTGATCATGATGTCGTATTTTGCGTATATTACAGTCAAGTCTGATGGACATTCAGAAATATAGATATTAGAAATAAGGCTAATCCATTATCTATTTAAAGGTTTGTACTGAATTCTCAAAATTCAGCAGCTTTGTTCCAGTATTATCAGGGCAAATAGAGATGGTCAGTAGGCAAATCTCTCACACAGCTGCAGTCAGGCCTATTTTTGTTGCAATATGACCTAGGCCTAGTACTTGTATCGACTGGTGTAGAATTAATGAGTTATCAGTAGTCATGGCATCATTTTGTTTCCCTATTTTTATATTATGAAGCAATAAAAGAATAGAAATTTGTAAATATATTCGGTCAAAATAGCAGTCAAGAATCCTATTGAGGGCCTGCAGGCACCTTTTCCAATTGTAATCTATGCAGTCAGTTAGCGTGCAGGGATGTGTAAAGTTGTTGGCTGAATAAATTGGTTTGAGTTTCAATTCAACCAATGTGACAAAAAGTTTTGTCAAAGAAAATGATAAATTTAACATGGAGATCATGCGCATAGCCAGGAGGGTGCGGAGGGAGCACATGCACTCCGGGGGTCTTAAAAAAAGAGGGAAAAGAAGGAGAGGGCATTGAAATAAGGCTCAAATTGTGCAGATTTTTATGTGGGCTTTGCCCTCTGGACCCTTACCCGGGCTGCCCCTGGAGCCTTCCAAAGGCCTTAAGGGCCCCAGACCCCGTCATTGTGGTTTGGATCATCCGCAGGATCCGCTCCATGGGGTGCAGGATCCTGGCTATGCGCATGGAGACAATATAAATTATGCTGTTTTTCATGACTTAATATATGGATAAACATGCGAAAATTTTAACCAACAAAAAAGTCTGTCTAAAATTGTATTTTTTAAAAGGTGGGCTTGACCGAGGACAACTTGGAAATATTACGGAAAATAGGGCGCTCCTGTCACGATTTCTGTAGACAAATTGATATTTTTGCATTGAATGTACAGCATTAATACATTGACATTAGCCCTCACCTGAAATGTTTAAGACTAAAATCAGCGCCCTTATGCGTAAACAGAATGTTATAATTAATGTCACCGGCGACATTTATTCAGCAGACGACGGAAATGACGTTTTTCACAAGAAAACACACACCGGAACCCGATTTCCATGGCATGAGCCCTGTTTGACCAGTCTGTGACCTTTGTGGTATTAATATCAATGAGTAGAATCTATGATATCTGTAATAGAAATATTTGTTGATTAAGTTAATGACAAACTTATAAGGTTGCCCTCCAAATTGACCTGGATTTCTTTTAACCTGGTGGCAAGGTGAAGCTCTCGAACCCCCCCCAAGAGTTTCAAATTCAGGAAAAACAGTGGTAAAAGCAATACATTTGCAATAAAATTATGATTTTTTTAACCTATAATGCATTAATCTTGTAAATGTTTGGCTAGTGATCTCCAGAATTGGAAAACTAAAATGGGATCACCACTGAAGCTTTTGTTACAATGACATTATACTGTCATTGAAGTGGCGGGGTTGCGCCAGGGTAAATCATAGGAGGGGCGAAACGTCATGGGGCGAAACAGTACAAACTGAACGCATTTGGGTAAAAACCCCTATTTTTACGCAATTTACTGCGTAAAACCTGTTTTTCCTAAATGTTGAAACCACACCCACACCCACCACTTGCCATGACCAATACAACCATTTGGCAGTGAATTGACCTCAGATGACCCATATGAACCCGAAATTACCTTGAAACAAAAATTTTTGCCATTAAATGTTGACTTGCACCCACCAGGTTTCATGAACCCAAAACTATGCACAGTTATTTGACCTTGGAATGACCCACATGACTGAAATGACCTTCAAAATGTTGGGCACTTAAATTGAACCGGCACCTACCACGTTTTCCATCATCCTACCACATTTCGGTTTTGACCTTGATGAACCCCACATGAATTTAAATAAAGGACCTTCAAAATTTTCCCAACCAAGAATGTTAAGCACACCCACCAAGTTTCACATCTACACAATTTGACAAGGTTTAAGTCAATTTTTTGACCAACAAAAAAAAAAAAAAATTTGACCTTGGCCCAATGCAACATGACCCATCCCGCACTCATTGCACCGCCTACTTATGCGACATATATGGTGCAAGATGGACACCCATACTTGCTTAGAATCAAAAGATATCGTGTTGACACTTAAACTCCTATTTTACCACATTTAACCTCTTTGACCTTTGACCCATGACCCACTGGATCCACCCAGCACTTACTCGAGATACATCTATGTTGGGAAGATGGACACCCCACACTTGCTTAGTTCTACCAAAGATTTGTGTGTGACACACACACAACACGACGGGAGCCTTTCTATATTCCCCCCTTTGCCAACAGAAGTTGCGGGGGAGCCAATTGTTGTATTAACTTTATTCATTTTATATATCAGGTGATATAATCGGTCAGCTGAGCAACTTTTCTCCCAATTCAATGCTGAGATTCGTCGTAAATATGGCCGATGTTTTGATCTGCCGATCAGAATTGGCCACACTACAAATGATTGTGGCTGTTTAAGAGAGGCTCTGGATTTAACTATGGGCCTGAGGTACGCAAAGATGTTTTTATGCTGATGGGAGCACATGGAGAAACAGAACTCTGTAGACCCCGAGTTACCATAGTTTTTTAAACTACAGGCTCAAAAATGAAGAGAGTATATTTTTTATATACTTGATTGATAATCTTTCATTTAATTTTCAAATTTTGTCAGTTTAAGTCCAATTCAAAATCACTTTTTGGACAAGTGAAGCAAAAGCAATGTCTCAGCATTCCAAGACTAGTTAATGGATGGAAAAAGTACACAGTTCACTTCCTCAACAAATACATGTAGCAATCTTATTTTATTTTTGGAGACCTTATTTAACCAGAGCACCATATTGCAGTAGCCTATAATATGTTGCCATTCAAAGACAACATCAACATCCTTTAAAGTAACCTTTAATATTATTTATATATAACCTCTTTGAATATTCCATCATACTATCAGTAATACTTACTATATAAGTTCCATGATGATGATAATTGTTTTTCACAATTGCTTTAATTTACATAACATTCTCTATAGGACCAACAAGTTATTGTTTTTCAGCTTTCTTTTTTCCCAGCTAACTTAAAAGGTTACTTCTGTTTGTGATTTACCGGTAATCTTATTAGAAACTGCTATTTAAAGTCATAATCACATGAACGCAACACTTCACACATTGGCTTTTGGTGATCCACAGTCTCATCCCCCTACTTTTACCCTAAAGGATTTGAGATTTTTACATCACACCTGACCCGTAGCCTAAGTATAGTCAATGATGCCTAAGCATCTTGCAAAATTGATCTACTACTCTGAGACATTAGTCATTTTTTATTTTCTGTCCGTTAACAAGGACAGAAATTATAATGCAAGTGGCCTGGCCTCTGGGCACTGGATAAAACATTTTTTAATAACATCAAACCCCTCATCAAAATCAACTGAAATTTTGGATAATCTTGTTCCTCGGATATCAGTGAACCATCACAAAAATGAGGTGTTAGAGCACAAAATGCACCTAAAATTGAATTGAAGTAGCCCTGGCATTATCAGAAATGACCGTACTGACTGCCTTGTTACTATTTACAGGGTCACTTAAAAAAAATTTTCAAAAATGCGTTCCCATTTTTTAACGCCGGGGGTGTTTTGAACCATCTTTATAATGCATACCAGAGTATTAATTGACCCCTGAAATGAACAGCAAAAAATTTGTATTTTTAGTGTATTTTTATAATTTTAGGTTGTTTTTTTGTTTTATTAATATTAAATGGTTACTTCATTTTCATACGTAATTTTAATTATTATGATGTTAACTCCACAAAAGGTATACACTTAATCTGGGTCTTATTTTTTTTAAATTAATTTCACTTGACATTACTTTCAAGGGACATAGCTCTTCAATCATAGCAATCTATATACCCTGTATGACATTACAGGGTTTAATGTACTTGTTTACCCTTACCACCCGAAACCAGAAATATGGCAAATTTTAAATTGCAATGACTTTTAAATCACTATTTGTTGTTATGGAAAAACCTGTTTAATTTGATTTTTCAACTTCCAGGACAGCAAATATTTTGCTGGGTTAAATATTTAAGTCGTCAAGATTTCAATCAGTAACATGCTCCATGTGTACCTGCAGACAGGGAGTTTGTCAATCAGTGTGTGAATCTTTTTACACGCACTTTAATGTAGAGTAATTCATAACTTCTTCATTCCTTTAATTTGTTCCCTTACATACTATACCCCGGGGGGTGGGGGGGGTCCACTATGGTTTTGCTAGGGACGTGCCCTCCAACTCTCTGGAAGTAGACCCATCGCTATACCATTTTTTTGGCCAAAAAAGGGCCCCCAGCTCTAGCCAGAGATTGCCAAATTTTAGGGCAAATTTAAAACTAAACCCAAATTTTGCCATTTTCACTGCAAATTTTGACATTTTAAGCAAGTTTGACATTTTGCTGGCTCAATGGTGCAATGTGGCTACTTTTCCAACATTTCAGAAAATTTTGAAAAAACGACCCATTGCTATACCAAAATTGGCATGAAAAAAAGGGTCATTATATACCAGAAGGCTAAAATGGGAACCGATGTATGTGGCCCGTCCTGTTATGGTCCTTTGTGTTGATACCCCCCCCACTAACCTGTAGTTTTCAGTTTCATAACATTTATTGTCAATGTCTAAGACTTCATTATAAATGTTTGTAGTAATCACGCTTTGCAAATGGTGGATATATCACTGAATTAAATTATTTCTGAAGTTCCATGGGTCCAACCTCTTGGGTGGCAATTTACTTGACCAAGGACAATCTCCTGTTTTTTTCAACTGTCAACATATAACTTGTGTGTGATACAGAGTACTGTAAATGGTCAACTTATACAAAATTATAAAATACAATCATATAACCGACTAATATCCAACATATTTCACCATCGACCACTTCAACTGGGCTAATTTTACCCCTTATAATACCAACTAGTTTTTCAAACACTTTCATCCCATAAAAATATGAAAAGTAAACAATTTCACATACGTAAATATTGACAAGATACAAGGTTAGATGTAATCATGCAAGTTCCCAATAAATAAACAGTGGGTGTTGCATTTAACCTTGCTTCATAGTAGCAGAGGGGTTGGTTTTGAACTAATCCCATAATACATTGCCAATGTCCTATAATGTTTCTGTACGAAACAGAAACAATGTCAGTAATTTAGGGGCAGTTGTAAAGAAGTTTTAAGATTACAAAACCTTCATTATTAATTTTTTTAAGTACTAGTGTTTTGTGTGCAGGAAAGGTTCGAAAAAGTCGAGTTTTATGTATTATGGGATGTTTGTGGGATCCATGCCGTGAGCATGCACGGGGATTATTGTGTAAATGTACCAAAACTGATGCATTGTGGGATTGCTAAATATGCTCTCTTAGGTAGCTGTGTGTTTAAGGCCATTATGATTGATTGTTTGAAGTGAGAAGAATTGGGCATTTTAGTTAACACCGTGCAAGGTTAAAGTTTCACAGCATATTCCTATTTATATAAGCGCTTTTTTTGAACGGCACATGTTTGAACATTCATTTGTGAATGGATACTTGTCATAACTAAGGCACTAATCTTCAGGAGCAACTGGATGAGTGTAAAGTACACATGGTACAACGCCTGGAACTTTAGAACTGGAGAAATTTGGTGGAAACAATAACAAAACTACCCTTCAGAGCAATAATAACTACATCTACCTAGATAAGCATAAATTTACTGCAATGGTTATCAAGACAGGCCTCAATGCAATGCCTCTCCTTAGGCCAGCATTAAATTGCATAATGATGGCTTTCAGCTTTCACAGAGCATGCATCTACATTGTAGAACAGACAATTCAGCATAAAATACTTTGCCTACCAAACATCAACAATTCATCAAAAACACAAAAGGACAACCAAAATGCCCCAAAACGCAACACCTCCTCAGAATTTTCAAAATCCCTCCACACATAACTTTCAAAGAAAGTCATTACTTGCATACCTGCGATTTTCAAAAAATTGGCAAGATATGAGAGACTAGTTTGAGAGAACATTGGGTTTTCTACTCTAATTTGCTTATTGATGACCATATCCTATATTATGAGGCTAAACAAATCAAAAATGGACCCTTTTGGCCCCTTTTGTGGAATTGCCTGGGTGGGTTGGGTACCACACACCCACACCCACCTGTATACAGGCATGAACCAGATCTAGTTTGTGTTTTAAACACCGTGTTGTACTAATAAATGCCCCTCGCTCTAATAAAAAACGCCCCGATATTATTTTTGATAAAACAAATGAGTTAAATTGACCTAAATCACATGATTTAATGGCCGGACTGTGGTAATCCAATATCATAATCCGCTGTTGTCATCAATGCGTTTCTGCTTCTGTCGTCACTATGGTAACACTGGCCGCCCAAGCTATTATATACAAATCTTTTTGCAGCACGGAAAAAATGCACTTTCTCATTTGATTTCGCGACCCTTGTCATAAAATGACCTTAGATATCCAAGAACAAGGTCAACGGCATGTGTTTGTTAGGAAGTTTATACCCGTTACAAAGATCGGGCATGATGTTTTTTTGCAGATTCCAATTAGCATGGGCTAATAGCATGTTCATAGCTGCTACGACCAGTGTGACGTATTTAACACAGTAGTATGCAACAGTTTGTAATAGTTTAATTAGCATGGAACTCTGACCTCTGGAGGTGCGAAACCAGCGTCCCACGGGCTGCTTATTCCATTGTATTATGGTAATCAGCAAAAATAAGGGTTTCATGCCATTCTAAAGAATTAACAGGGAACCGTCCTTAGAGGCCTTGATTGTCCCTGCAATCAAGGGTAAACTGTGTAACTGTGATTTTTGCAGGGATTTTGACTTAATATTTTGACTGTAATAAACGCCCCCCCCTTTAAAAATTCACCGCCCCGGGGTCCTGTATTAGGAACAATACGGTAAGGGTGACATGGTCTATAGTATTATCCTATGCAAGACAATAACACTTGGGCATTATGCAGTGTTACATTGCTAATATATTACTGTGATGTTAATATGACCACTATGAACAATAATCAGTTTATGTTTGGAAACCCTTTTTTTTCCACTTTATTAAGCTATGTGTTCTTGCAGTTATTTTTCTTTTAGTTGGCGATAAATGCATTGCACCGTTTCTTTTTAATTGGCATGTAGCCTATTTTTGGCACCTTTTCTTTTTTCTTTTTTTGTTTCTGGCAATGCATGCCATAAGATAAGCCTAAAGGTAACTGGACTTGCCAAGCAAAAGTGCCAAAACTCCTTAATGTGAAAGTGCCGACCTCCATTCAACCCCAACATTGTTCCCTTTTTTGCGCCAGATAGAAAGACAAAGAAGAACCATATAACCCCTATCCGATGACAGATATCAAGGTTTGACCATTTACCACATGAATATGAAGGAATGAAGTATTCACATTTAAAGATGACTCAAACACAATGTGTCATATCGTGTCATTCATAAATTAATAAACATTATTTATCAAATTACATCATAATAAAGTGCATTTCGTGATTCTAACCCCTTTTGTCTTGTGTTTGTCCTGTTTTGCTAGATTCCTTGAGAAAAGCTTAATTCCCAAAAATTGCAGTTGAGTCTGATCTTGCGTTTTGAGCAACTGTTTCGTATCACAATCTCCCATAGAGCCACTGGGTTGTATTTGTAACACGTCCCAAATAAAGGTTAAATAGATGGTCTCATATAGATTTGAAAAATGTTTTAACTTAGTAATTCACTTGAGCATTATACCCAAACTGGTACTGATTTTAAAGCTCCTTATTCATCATACTAATGATCACATATACTTTTAACACTTTTAAGAACATCTTATAATTAACATCTTATTACCCTAACCCGGACCGGTGTCGTTTTGCCTACCGACGGCCCAATGCAACGAAAGGCATCTATTTGTATTTTTAACAGCCAGGGCAAACAAGAGCCAAAGCTTGCGTTTCATTGCATCTCGCCAATTTTTTCCCCGGCACCGGATTAGTACGTAAGATCAATAACGGCCCAGATGCAACGAAACGCATTCGCGCCATTTTCCCGGCAGACGGCCCAAATGCAACGAAAAAGCATCGCGTCATTTTTCCTGAAGACGGCCCAGATGCAACAAAACTCGCGCCTTTAACCGGAAATAACGTCCCAGATGCAACGAGAACATGCGTGAAAATTCAATAAAAAAAAAAACAGGTAAAATAAAGATAAATAAAAATTAAATAAATAATTTTTTATTTTTATTATATTTTCACATTTGAAATTTGTAGCTTATCGTTCGCCAGTCGTGAGTGGCGCATTACGCTACATCATAGTGCGTGCGTGGCCTATTATGCTACGTCATGCTCCGTTACGTCACGAATACTTTATCATAATTAACCCATAGCTTAATCGAAAATGTGGCGCAGCACCATCGAAATCGAATTGTCTATGTGGCTTTGTACAGTGGTCCCCCCTGCCTGATGAACAGCTTGCGCCTTCTGCGGCAAACCGTCCGAAATGCAGTGAAAAGCATCGCAATCATCCGTCAATAACGCCCAGATGCAACGAAAAACATCGCGCATTTTCCCTCCCCGTAAGACTTGCCCAATGCAACAAAAAAACATCGGCGTATCATTTTCGGGACGACGTCCCAGGTGGCAACGAAAAACATCTCGTCACTTTCCCGGAAGACGCCCCAAATGCAATGAGAGTCATTTGGGCTCGACCCAAAAATGTTGTTTGACGGCCCATATGCACGAAGAAGCAATTTTCCTCCGACCGGTACCTACTTTTTCTTTGCCCTCTCATTTCTCCGACCGAGTTAGGTTAATACAATCTTAACTCCAGATTCCTAAATTTAAATACAACCCGCCTGTTAAAATAACAGACGAGTTGCACCTTATAGTCGCCTCTTACGACATGTAAGGGGGGACAGAGGGCAGGCCTATTCTAAACCCCGATCCCACAGGGGCCCCTTTTAGTCGCCTCTTAGACATGCAGGGGAGCACTCGGGCCTAAATCTAACCCCTAACCCTCAGGGGGCTGAAATATGAATATACAAGACCAATTGATAGAGAGCTGGGGTGGGGAGGTATTTGTCCCCAAACAAACGCTAACTTCACAAACCGTACACCGAGGTATACCAGCGACTTATTCTCAGCCCTGGCGCAGAACCGGGACTCGAACCCGGGACCCCTCCGTCTCGGTCTCAAGTCGAAGCACTCAGTGAATAAGCTAAAGAGGAATTCCCCGTTAGGTCTATTTGACACTAACGTACTTATACTTTGTGACATTACTCCCCGCCCTTACAAGGCGTCCCTGGCCTTAAATGCTGCCCTCCTTGATACAAGGTACGTAACTACAGTCATTTCGATGCACCCCACCGCGGCCACCAAATTGTCACAAACTCTAACGTCACAAAATCCCGCCAAGCTATCTAAATACCTCATGAGATAACCATCGACTTATCTTCTCACCCCCCGCCGAACCGGACTCAGTGGCGTAAAAACGGGGGCAGGGGGGCAGGTTTGCCCCCTGACAACTTTGGCCAGAAAAAATGGCAAAAATCATGCTAAAAATCAGCCGTTTTTTAGTCCGGCTGACCGGGAAAAATTTGGCTTTTGAACCCCCTGAGAGGGACAAATTTCCCAAGACTGGAAATTTGCCCCTCAGAGCGGGTAGGCCGTTACGCCACTGCCGTGACTCGCACCAGGTACCCCTCGGTCTCCAAGTCCAGCGCCATGAATAGAGCCAAGAGAAATTACCCGTTAGGTCTATTGACGTCAGTATACCTCTGAGGTGCTCAAGAGATGTGAGCTGGATACTTAGTGCTAGACTTCTGTAATGCCTGAACATTGTACCCATCCTCCAAGTCATTATACTGAGGCCCCCCGACCTCTACACATGTATTAGCGGGCCTGCCGTGAAACATGGCATACACCTGCTGGTGCACATATCCACACATAGTTCTATTGTTTTATAACAAAATTCCTACTTTGACAAGTGTATGCATTGTTCCCCGCAATGTTACCAAGGTAGAAAGCAACTTCCTGTTTCAATCAGCGACGCAGAGCCGCCTATCCTTGTGAAGTCATTGAGTACCCCCCTCCCCCGGGAACTGTGACCCCCAAGCTTGCCAAAGACCGGATGGCTGTTAACATTTAAAAAGTATGCTTAGAAACTGTCTTAAACATTTTTGGGAAAGCAGTGGATGACCAACACAAGCTATATGGAGAGCTGTCAAGACTGAGTGATAAGATCCGGGAACGAGTCATGAGGCAGCGCAGTAGAGATATCATCAATACTTATCCACTGGAATCTGATGCATGGACATAGGAAGCCTAGCAGACCAAAATTGAAATACTTGGAAGAAGGACAAAGCACTAGAGACAGCAGAGTTGCAAAATTCAATGCAAGATAGGACCCTATGGAAAGCCATTATAGTTCGGGGACTCCACCTGAGATAAGCCAATTCAGTCAAGACAAGTCAAGCTTTGTGCTATACCAATTTTGTTTCTTTTTAGTTGGCAAAAAACAATTCAGTATCCACAATTTATTTTTTATTGCATTTTAGCCTATTTTTTGTCACTTTTTCCTTTTTGAGTTAGTGAGTAAAAGTTCACCTGCATCCAACATAAAATGTTTTTCAAATTGGCAAAACGCAGAATCGGTTCATAGGTACACAGGACATGCTTCACAGCACATGCTGGTTTCACCAAGTTCATTTAGTGCAAAAAGCGCAAAGTACTTCTTTTAAGTCCTGTCTCCAGGTATGACAGTGTCAGCCATATGTGAAACTATTTGTGAATGTTAACCATTTAGAAAACTCACTGAACGGTGAATGGAAGTGTACGCATACACCCATACAATAACATACAGTTAAAACGCCGCATGAAAATTTAACGCACAGTGAATGACCTGTGTTGCACTGTGTGCTTAGAGCGCAGCACGATAATCACTCGGTAAGTTAACAAAGCTAGGTTTAAATCAAATATGTAATAATCGAGCTATCACGTAGAGTGGACAAAGTACAACATGGTTACATTGTGAAGGATTATGGCCTACTGTCAAATCAATTAAAGTCTAATAACAAAAAGTCTCCTTAGGTCCATCCAATGCTAATCAGTTTTTTCAGTGAAATCATACCTGTATAATAAAACTAGGCTTTAAACGTTCCATCCAAATATTGGCATTAATTCCTATCTTGAAATTTTTAGATGGTAGTCTGTCTTTTTTTGTCTTCATGCGTGTTAAAACTCCGTACCTTCTGCCTCAGTCCAAGACCTTATCCTGTCTATTCCTTTTTATTTATTGATAAGATTGGAATGCAATTCCGCATGGTTTTTCGCGTAGACATTCCATGAATCAGACCCATTTCTTGTTTGTAACATCCACTATTTTGAAATTCAATCTCAAAGAGAATCAGAACTGCCAGCAACACACTAGCTCCAAGTTGCTCTAAGTTAACCACTTGACATGGCGGGCATTATTACACACCCTGCATAACATATATACCGCTGGTGCGGAAGGCAGGCTAAGATTAAATGACCCATGAACCCAACTTTATTTGGCCCATTGTGGTACTTTACCCTGTCTTACGGTCATGGACCTCTGAAATTACATTTGACCTTGTTAAATGGAGCACAACGAAAGATACACTGGACATTTTGAAAAATAGTGTCCCTCTAACGGCTTGCTAGTCAGTAACAACCCAAGTACCAAAAAAAATGTGAGACCTGGTCAGGTCACAGACTTGCAATAAGTCAAATTCAACCTATGTCTCTGACATTCTCACATATGGTATCAAATTACACTTTTCCAGTTTCAGATGGATCACCGGCTAGTGGAAAGCCTTAATAACACCATAACTTCATGACAGGGGGGGCGCCACCGGGTAAAATTTATGGAGGGTCGATATGATTAAACAATTAGCTCAATAAGGGAAGAAATGTTTTTTACACAATTTATCACTTAAAACCCATTTTTTTTCCTGTCAATTTGATAACTTTCGGGGGGGAGGTGGGGGGGGGGGGGGGGCGTCTCTGTGCCACCCACCGGGCACACCTCTCTTTCATGATAACATTACGGGATTGCAACTTGAACGCATAGAGATTTGCATTCATATTTGCAAGTTATATACACCAAACAGGAAAAATATTTTCTTTTTTGTTTAAACAGCTCAGAATGCAAGTTGCAATTGTTCAGGCAAAATTTCTAGTAAGATAGGCTTTTACGACCTATACTGAAATTCTGAGCATTTTTTCTTTCTTCTTATTTAGAATGTGCAATAAAACAATAACTTGCCAAGATGGCACAGCTGTTGAAAGTTTCATTTCTTATACACAATGCGGATTCTCGTACCACAAGTCTCGCCTGCTTTTTCGCATAGCTGTCGACAAAGAGCAGCAAACCAGATTGCAATTGTATCAATATAGGGGTGTTCCAAAAAAGTGGGTGCAAGCAGATACAGTGAGGATTTCAGATATCCCCACCCCACAACACCTCCATCCCCCTCCCCCAACACCCCACAACCCCCAGACCCGCCCCCCCTCCCCAACCACCCCACACTACCCGGGCCATCCCCCTTCACCAACACCCTGCAAAACAGCCCACACCCTCCCCAAACCCCACAATACCCCACCATGCAATCCCCATCCCACTAACACCCCCCCACCCCACAACCTCCACCCCCTCCCAAACCCCCCTCCCCAACCCCTCCCCCACAGCACCCCTCCTCTCGCCCAACCCCAAACCCCCTCAAACCTTCCACAACACCCATTCCCTCCCCAACACCTCACACCCCCCACTCCAACACCCCACAATACCCCATCCCCCGTCCCCCCACCCCCAGCAAACCGCCGCACCCCGTCCCCCAAAACCCCCCAAGTACCCCCACCACTCCATCCCCTACCCCACAACACCCCACCCCTTCCCACCACCCCCTCCCCCCCCCGCAGGGCGCACCCCCCCCCTATCTCCCCAACCGCCCCAGCCGCCTATGCCCAACACCTGGCCGCCGCGCCCCGCCCCCTTCCCCCACCTCCCCCGCCCATCCCAGCCCCTCCACCAAAGCCCCCCCCCCCCTCCCCCACCACTCTGCCCACCCCCACCACCCCTGCAACCCCCCGCCCTGGCCCCCTGTCCCCCCCCCCCAGAGGTGGGTCACGCCCCCGCCCGAACCCCCCCCCCCTCCCACCCACGCCCTCCCCCCCCCATCGCCCAGCTACGGCCCCCCCCCCCTCCCCCTCCCCCCCAGTCCGGCCCCACACCTTTCGCGGTTCGCCATACCCCAACCCACCATACCCCATCGTTCACCCCCCACTCCCCCCCCCCATCGGGCCCCCAGTTGCCACCCCCACCCCCCTCCCCCCCCGGAGGGCCCCCCTCCCCCCCGCCACCCCCCCCGGGACCCCTCTCCCCCCCCCCCCCCCCGCCCGGAAACCCCCCCCCCACCCCCCTTCCCCCCGTGGGCAGCGCCCTCAGCCCCCGTTGCCCCGGGCCCCACTCCCCCGCCTCCCCACCGACGTACCCCCTCGCCCAATGCAACATCCTGCCCTTCCCTTCTCCCACACCCACACCCTCTCACACCCCACCTGCTCTTTAGTGTAACAAAGACATTTTGCATACAAATGTCCTATAATTCACACAAAAGAGTATGCAGACTAGTATCAAAGAATTTTTGCCTATCTGGCCGATGTACCGTTTCACATCATCATTTCACATCGATACAGCCATTATGGCATATTTAATTAGCTTCATTGCTACCTAAGCCGTATAATCACATACTTTCAAAGGCATAAAAATGCTCACCATATAGGCTCTCAGCAGTGAAGGAATTTTGCGTATCTGATGTACCTTTTAAAAACATATACACTTATGCAGATTTGAGCATATTAATTAGCTCATTTGCATACCTAATTAAAATTACCCAACTATGCCCAAAAATCTAATCAGGTCGAGAACTCTTCAACTGGCTTCCTTACATACACCAAGTTACATCATTATATGCCTTACGGAACTCTAAATAACTTGTACACAACCTTTTTATCTTAAATTATGCAAATTGGACAATTAATATTTTACACCCAAAATGCCACTTTGACCCAATTACGATTCACACAAAAGATGCATGGCATAGTATTCTTTCATGCAGCAAAGGAATTTTGCCTATCTGATGTACTATTTCAGAGATACAGTAATTATGTCCATTTAATTAGCTCATTTGCATACCTAAGCCGCATATGTCATGCACTTTCAAATTGCAAAAAAGATGCGTACCATGATAGGCTTTCATACAGTGAAGGAATTTTCCGTATCCAATGTACCGTTTCAAAATTATAGCAATTACGCTGATTTTTGCATATTAATTAGCTCATTTGCATACTTAAATTGCCCGAAATACGGCCGAAATCTAATCAGTTTGAGAACTCGCCAGCCTGCTCCCTTCGACCAAGTTACATCATTATACACCTTGCAGAACTCCAGAAAACTTGTACAAAAGCCTTACGGGAAAATATTTGTAAATTATGCAAATTAGATACTTAATTAGCATATTTTATGCCCCAAATATAATCAGGTCGAGAACTCATGGGCCCGCTTATTTCCACCAAGTTACATCATCGCCGCCCTTACGGAACTACAGATAAATCGTACACAAGCAGTGAACACGGATGGCGGGCATACAGATAGCATGAGACAGACAGACAGACAGACAGACAGACAGAAAAGTGATTACTAAGTCTTTGCCGAACAAAGTTCAGGCGAGACAAAAAAAATGGAATAAAACAAAAAATATCAATGTCGACACACTTTTGACAACTAATGTGGATTATAAACCACTGACTTCATCCTGTGTAAATTTTACGAAATTTCATTGTGGGCAAATATGATTTTTCTTAAATATCGAGTTAAACACATCTCTCTATGGAGAATGGGCGTATAGAAGGCACTATAGCATACAAATCATGACCTTTGTAGGCCTTCCCAGAATGGATTTTTCTGATTTTTGGAGAGATAGCTCTTGCATGTCCCTACTTATATCAGTTGTCAAAATTGTGTCGCCGACAAAAGAGACGATTTGCATGGGGTCAAACAGCTGTGATGTGTGGTTCTAATTTCTGGTACTATGCACTGACACTCACAATAATGCTCGATGGAGCAAAACAACATATGGCAATGAGCGAATAGTTGCCAATTTCAAAGTGAGCAGGACTGAGCCCAGACCGGGCAGAGCGCACTGATTACCAATAAGATCAATGCGATTTAGTGCCTTAGATGTTCAAGTTTCTACTGTATGGGTGATGTGAGTTAAGACACAGGGACTCGGACACTAGGTACTTGGACTCGGATGAGGTGGACTCCAGCACTGTTAAATGCAAAGTGCCTCATGCACACAAACAGAAGAATGACACATTTTTGGAAATCAAAATCAGAGGAAATGTTTCAGTATTATTCCCAGGCTTATATATGTCTAGCCCTTTTTCTTTTCATCATTATCCATTGTGCTTCTTTTTTTAACTGTCCACTATAGTTTTGAAAGTGGTTACAGACCATTATTTAACCCTATGAATATTCATCAGATTGTTATTTTTTCCGAAAGTGGTCTCTGGACTCTTCTGGAAAAAAATAACGGTCTGATGAATATTCATGGTTAAACAATAATGGACAATTGAAACAAAGGAAACTTCTAGAAACACCTCAGGTAGTACAAATGAAATAAACCATAGTATATTAAAGGAATATCAGATTACCATCTACTTTTAAGTTTATCTGTCGATTAAAATTCAGCTAAAGTAGTGATAGCAAGTCATGCAAATTTCTTCTACACTATTTCAAAGCTGACAATCGAAGCATTTGGTCTTTGACAATGATGAAAGAACTGGTGACAAAAGCTTATTGTGATTGTCAAATTACCATCTGCTTGTTGGCTAATATATCGACTACCATTCAGCCAAGATAGTGATTCCAAGACATGGAGATCCTTTCTATTTTAAAGGGACAATTTACCATTTTGCTCTTGATTTGTTTTTAAAATTGTAATGATTGAACAAATACAACCTGAAATACCAGATCACTATTTATAGAACTTAAAAAAAAATGGGAAAAAGGGTATAAAAATGAAGGAATCGCTGCCTTTGTTTTATTGTAAGTGCAATTGAGTGCTAGTGATAGCTGCAAGACATAGCCCATTTGGGAATGCCTCAGATAGGTTGTATTCATAGCTAAAACTTTTTTTAGAGGACATTCCACACCGGGATGCGCTTAGCCAATAATTGCACATATTAATTTGTGTATTTTCCAAAAAGCCAAAATCAACCAAAATGTTCCGATAAATTGTCCATGACCTCAGTAATAGGGCATATCCATCTTCCTCCCAACAAGAGTTGGATTGCCCCTAAATACGAGCTCTGTCAAAAGGAAGAGGGATATTGGGATCGGTCATCACGATCTTTTGGATAAAAAATACCTACAAGGTCTCATGGAATACCAATGCAGAACACTGTGCCTGAGGCCCGAAAGATTCCCACACCCACCCAAGATGTGCAATTGGTAGTGTGGAGTCTGCATAGGCATACACATGATCTAAGCCAAAAGGCCGAGAATTGATCAGACACGTTAAAAACTTGAGCACTAACCTGCATTGATCTACATTCGGTAGTTGCACCACAGACCTGCATTGACCTACATTCGGTAGTTGAACCACGGACAACTCTGTATCAAGATAGAAAATTTGTGGTGTTAAAATCCGGCGTCAGATTCATGTGAAAGGGTTATTTGAACTGTACTTACTTAAATATCCAAACCTGCCTACTAAATAACCATTAACCAGTCAATAGGATAATCTTCTCAACAGATGGGATCCACTTCTAAATAATTACAAATCAGACCAGGATCTCCCTGTCAATAAGATTATCTCTCCAGAAGAGTAAACCTATTATCAACTAAACCTTGGTATTAGACTCCAGCACAAGTGAACAAAGCAGCGCACTTGGTGTTTTTAAATAAGAAAAAACATAACGCTGCTTCAAGATGTTTAGATGAAAATGAAATATATTCTCAAATGTACTGAAAAATTATATAAAATCAAATTTAATTCTTAATTGTCTTGAAGTATATGTAAGATAAAGGATGAGAAACACACTGTTATAGGTCTGTTAGAGTCTAACAGGCAAGTCAGACTTATCAAAACTCCATTATTTTTTCATAATGGTGTGCTTCTCATCCTTTATCTATTACATACGTTGCTACTTTGCATTAATTACTAGGCTTGGCCTAGCAGGAACCAATTGACATCATGATACGAGAGCATCAAGGTGCTGTGGCTTACTCCAGTGGTATGGTGTTTGAGTTTGTGCATGAGATTGGTAGGTGAAACCACTCTAGGTAAAGCAACCACAGCATGTAGTTTTAATTCCCATTAATTTGTTCATTCCCTTCCCCTGCAGACGCCACTTACCCATCCAAGCCTTACTCCACCACCTGTCAAACCAACCCACTGATCCTCATTCCCATCAAATACCTGACTACCCCCACCATGTCAACCAACAACGTCCCCACGCCCCTTATAAAAAACTGACTTTGTCCTAGCCCACTACGATTCCCATCACTTGGTGTTGGGGGTCACTCGTCATTGACGTAATGTAAAATTGTTGTCAAGGCCATCTTAATGTTATAACAAATGTTTATATCACGGTGCCCTCCTAGGCCACCGTGTTGTAATCTGTCTGTACAAAATTAAATATTTCTTCCGAATAGACAAATTTTGCCGGCACTAAAATTAGCACAATTCTATACTTAAGCCAATGGTTTAGATGATATAAGAATGTGGTTGTGGAATCACAAAAGGTCCCTATAAGATTGTGAACATTGAGTCAAAGCAGGTAACCATCCAATCTATAAAATAAGAAATAGTAGCGGCAAATCGAATATGAAATTTTACGAAGGCAATAAATGCCTATCATAAGTACATGCTGAACTTGTTGGAAAATGGTGAAATTCAGTGTTTTGGATGGATCTGGAGTCCGCAAACAGAATCGTCAAATAGTTTCCACACCTAGTGAGAGGCCACATTGCTAAAGCACTGTCACCCTCCGCCCCGGCAACTGAACCTTTTGTATGAGTACAGTGAGTATCACTCTTGTCATCTTCAGACAACTGAAGATGAAAATTTTATAATCTTAAAAAATCAAATTGGCGGGTCATTCCCCTTTTAATGGAGAAGCAGGCCTGTGTTGTTACTGTTAATTCATGAACCCCTCACAAATTTGTTCAAACCGCTGCCGCCACATTGCTGCCAAGATAATCTACCCCCTGGATTATAAGCCTTGATTGTATGGGGGGGGGGGGGGTTCTTGGCTAGTGTCCTCTTTGGGTTTAAAAAAAATGAGAAAAAAATTTTTCAATCATCATTTTTTTCTTGGAAGTGTTCAACAATAGTGCACAAATACTAGAATGAGCACTCGGCGCGATCTTTAGAGCCTTCAAAAATATTTTAATGCGACATCATTTTCAGTGTTGTAACATAGGGAAAACCATTAAAGTCATTTCCGTAACTATTTGTTAGGGAAATGACAATCAAATTAAATGTCCAAGCTGAGTAAAATTCTCTACGTATCCTCCAAATATCGAACCAAAAATGAAGAACCATTGAGGGAGGATATTTCAAATGGAAAAACCAATTGATATGACTCAGATTTTATTGCCATATGAACATGGGTTGAAAGTGTCAAAGAATCATTTCCGTACAGTAAAAATTTACGGAAATGACGTTACGGAAATGATGGTTCAAACTTTGAACCATTAATAACTTCGCCCGAGGGCGATGCCTAGTGTGATTGTTTATATATTAGGGTACTGGTCACAATTCTGTTTGCACTGCCAATCAAAATGGACATTACTTTCCTACATTTATACGTGTTATACGCATTACGTAATAACAACCTGAATAAAGCTACTCTCCGCCTCATCTTGCAAAGTCGTTATTTAATGATATTCATCAAGATCCGGAGATAAATGATTGTGTAGTCCAAGTAGCCCAATTCAAATGCAGGTACTTATTGACCAGGTTTAATTTTTGGATTACATTGTTTTCAATTTTATGCTGGCCCTTCAAAATGTTTCGTTACGGAAATGGACTCCAAAGCCTCGGGACAAAGACTTTTTTTGAACAAAAATGGTAACATTTAGGATTTAATTGATTCTTAATGGCATTATTTGATAGATAGGATATGTTCAATCAATAACTATTAGTGATCAAGAGTATTCCCAAAAAGAAAAAATTCTACCAAATAAATAATGACAATTGTAATTTTAAGCGTAATCATAGGGACATAGGGTTTTCGGGGGGTTTTGCATCAAACATTAGGAAAATAACAATTCACTTTTGTTTATCAGGTTTTTTTAATTTTTATAATAAAGATCATATATATCAAGACCAAACCACAAAATAAATTATTTCAGAATTGTAA
>JAMKCH010033585.1:0-15721 GCA_023653785.1 Ophioderma brevispina
GGCCCCGTTGGCCGATCAACATGACAGCAATGATACGAAAGATTTTATGAGCTTTTATTTTTATTATCCTTGAAGAGTTTCCTCTTTTTAGACTGATAGTGATAGACCTTTTTTAAAACAATAAGCATAGCTAGAATAGAGAAATTTTCCCTTCAGTTTGGGCTAGCTTCGCTAAGGTTTTTTGATGAATTCGGAGAAGATTGTCATCAGTGCTTTTAATATTTCTTGCAAAGTCAATCCTAATTTTTTCTTGACTTTTAATTTTGAAATGATATCTATATTTGCATGAAAATCATTAAGTGCTAGTATCAGTATCGGTAGACTGAAAAGTCTACCAAAAGCACCATTTGTCGAATAAAGTCTTAGTCAATCTTAATTAATCTTTACACGTAATTGAGTAAATCACACAGGTTTTACTCAATTTTGACCACCGTCTTTTTGTTTTCCTTTTCAAACGCTGAGACTGTTCATTGATAAAGAAACGGTGATGCCAATAAAAAGAAAACACATTAATTGGTTGATTTCTTTCTACAGTTTGTCGTGGCTTTAACGCGAATACTAGCCATGTCGATTGCCTAGCATTAAACGGTTTTGTGAATGATTTCAACAAACTACTTCAGTATACATGCCCAATTCATTACCAGTTTCAAAGGCCGAAATGAAATGTATATGCACGTATGAAACCGTCGATATTCATGGTACATAATGTAAAAACTTTACACAAATCTAAAGTGATTGTTTTAAAATGGCCAATGGGTTTTACCTTTTGGAGTTAAAGACATAAGTTCAAAATTGACTGTGCAGCGCCCGGCAAAGTTGACCGCAGAGTGTCGTGCAGTTGACTGCAGAGGGCCGCAAGGCGCCTCGCCGATTGATTCTTCACTGCCAAAGACGGGTAATTTGAAAATGCGCATTGAGCTGATGATAGCAGCATTAGGGAATGGGCCATGCCCTTCTGCGCTGTCGATCTCTCCCATCAGCGGGAGAAGAGACAAAGCAAGTCGAAAAGTTCATAATAAATTATTAAAATCATATACTATCTTTTGCCCCAAATAAAACTTTGCAACCTTTTCTTGGAAAATGAATAAAATGCACTTCAATTTATTTTCCCCCAATATCAGTGACCATAGATACACTATACTTCGCAAACAATGGGACTAAAGATTATTCAATTACCGGCTCGGTCATGTCGTGTAGAAAAACACTTCAGTTTCCTTTTCATCTGGGAGTGCAAGGACCATTTTTATATTGGTCCTCGCGTTGAAAAGACTCAAGTGTTTCCACCTCTCCGATTTAGACGACTTTTTTTTTAATACGTAAGCGCAAAATACTTATCCGCATTCACAAATAAAATAACTCTTGAGCTTCTATAGTGCGGGTCAATTAACTTTGTCCTGTTTTTCTCATTTATTCCGGAAAGGAAGAAGACAACCAAACACCATGCCATAATGTTTGCTGGGCAAGCTTTGAACCTACCGCTTTGTGCAGAATTAAAATCCGTAACTTATTGCTTAACTTCATTTGTCTTCAATTTACCGCGCTTTCAGAAGAACTTAGGGGTCAACGACCTATATCATAATTTACACTGGTTAGTTATTGAGAAAGAGGGCGGGGTATTTTGTTCTCAACCCGAACGTTGATGTGATACACCTTGCTATAACAATGGCCCCACATACCGGCCCATTGTAATATCTTTAGTTTAATGGTTTGCTGAAGTTTATACATATCCATTGGTCACTGATATTATGAAAAAAATGGATGTGTATTTTATTCATTTTTAAGAAACTGTGGCACGTTTTATTTGGGGCAACAGACGGTTATTTTCCACGTTTAGTACTTTTATCAATAATTTACACCGGGTTTTGTCTTATCCTTTGAGGGACTACGGAATTTGTTATGCACTTGGTATTTTGGTCTACGCCCCTAGTCTACATTTGATGCTCTTTTCCGGAGTATATTGAGTGAGTCCTGCGGTGCTTTGGGCTATTCCATATACACCCATTCCATTACATTGTGATTGTTTTAGGTAACGCATGCACGGGGAAGTATATTGCATGATTTTATGCCCCGATATAATATAGCACACATCAACAGACTTTCGCTTTTAATGCTCCACATATATTGCATGCAATGACCTCTTTAAAACTGGTAAGGATCTCAATGGTAGGCTTTAACACAGAAGCGCTCACCCGAGACTTGTGCACGGACTTTGGTATCTTAGACCACGATATCTTTTTTTATTTTTTGCCGAACTCTGCACAGACAAATCGAGTATTAGAAGTTGAGATGAAATGAATTGAGATTATCTGTCAGGCAGGAAACGTTTTTTTTTACCAACTCATCATCCTCTCCATAAAACCTCTTAGGTTCGTCATTTGTGGTCCCATAATCAGTTTGGCAGGGGGGGGGTAGGGGGCGCCACCTCATGGGCCTGAATATGACGTTGGGAAAATAAATTGGGACCCCCACCAGGGATTTGCCAGGTACCCATTAGCGGCCCCAATGCGGCCCCGTTCACACCCATTATTGCCCTCATGCTACGTCTAGAGGGGGGCCACTTTTAACTCTTGCCCCGGGCGCACCACTCCCACATTTCCAACAATGTACCCTACTCATGAAGTATATGCGAAAGCATTCATACTTTAGCTCAAGACCCCTTATATTCTATTCTCCTCGCCATATGCATCTAACATCTATATGATCTAAAAACACCCTCCTCATAATGAAATAAAGGCCCAAGGCGCGATCCCCCCGGGGGGGGGGGCAACTTGTATTCAAAGAGGGGATAGGAAAGCGTGAACATGGACTTTTCAAAATCACCCTAAACACGTATTTTCACCCGACTAAAAACAAGCTAAAACCTACCCTAAACAAGTATTTTTATCTGTTTAATGTTATCCTCAACACGTACGCATCATTGATCGTAAATTACCCTTATTGTCTTGCTTTGCTTTACTTCTAAAATTTCCGATTACCGTAATTTTGGATGATTTTTGACCCCTGCTTAATGAGATATACCATGACAATTTCAGGTTGAGAAAAACATACCCTTTTTTCCACATTTTTGCTGTTTTTGACACCCTAACGATGTACGCGCGTACATCGCCTGTTGGAAATACCCCTTTTTACGCGTTTTCTTGTTCACGCATCATATCCACCATTTGAAATACAAGTGGCCCCGGGGGGGCGCTATCATCGATAACTCCACAAATCCTTGCATTAAAGGCAGTGTGAACCTTGAGTTTCGAGTATCCTATTTGGTTTTTAACTGTCAAATATTTGATATTGTATGTA
The DNA here is from genome assembly GCA_023653785.1 of Ophioderma brevispina. Classification (NCBI taxonomy): domain Eukaryota; kingdom Metazoa; phylum Echinodermata; class Ophiuroidea; order Amphilepidida; family Ophiodermatidae; genus Ophioderma; species Ophioderma brevispina. The sequence goes on from JAMKCH010033585.1 coordinate 3,295, forward strand.
AAAGTATAACTTTTCTAGAAAAAGAATTGGACGATGGAACCCGATGAATGGCATCAGGTTAATGTAAAACTTTTCGTATTTTGAGAAAATACTAAAAAGCATGATTTTGCCCAAAATTTTCAGACAGCATAACAAACAATTTGAATTTTCATGATTTCTTATGTTATTTTTTAGAAACAAGACAAATTTGTCTAGGGAAGGTTTTTTCATTTCTTAAAAATAGAGCTTACTTTTCGAAATATAAGGGAAACTGTCCTGAAAAGTGTGATTTTTACTTTCTTTCCAAATTTTTGAGTGAATATATTGGATAATATCTTAGTTTAGAAATCGAAAATGAAAAATTGAGAAAACCGTCCCTAGTGAAGACCGACTGCTATCGTAGTAAAGTTAAGCCTTACCTTTTACTTCGTATTTTGGAGTTATCTTGGTCTGAAAATTTACCAAATTTTGGGAAGAGTGAACATGAGCAAGATCCGTGTTTTAGTAACAAAGGGCTTTTCACGCCATTTCAAGCTTTTCTTTTCTCAAATACTTTATCTTTGAACTCAAAATTGACTATGTTGTGCAATTGCGGAAAGACATCTTTATGCACTATTGAATCAACATCCCTTTGTCCCTAACTCCAGAAATCAGAAGACATTGAAATTTCATCCGGTCTAATTAGCGCTTTGTTTACCTTTTCAATATTTGTTTTCGTTTTTCCAATATGCGTTCTACAAAATACCTTAAACCTCGCACGCTTCATACGCAGTAAAATTCACCGCGAGACGCGATGCTGCCCCTTTCGCCTGACGCGTAAAATGTGCTTAAAACCCCGCCGATAAGACCATTTGTTTTTGTGACTTTAAATGGTCCATAGTTTTTTTAAATCGCAAAAAAGACAGCTCAGGATTGTCTGCAGTGGATAACCTTTCTTGGTAACTATAACACAGGTTGATGTTTAAAATGGTGCAAAAATCCGAATTTCGTGTGAAAACAAAGCACTAGGGTTTACACTACCCTTAAAGCGGCACTGGCACAGCTTTTCACAAAATATGAAATTTCTTCACTTTGCTCTCAAATGATAGGCTAGGCCATTGGAAAGAACAGAGATATATTTTTACACAGAAAAATAACATACCCCAAAACAGATAGGGACTTGATCTGTTATAAATACATCTTTTAAGTTTTTCCTAACTTTAATCAACAAATGTGTATATTACTGAATATTTTTGACTCTTACTCACAGATATTGAACCCAAGGTATAGACCGATCAAACAGTGTGCATAGCGTGGGAACATACATACGGCGTGCGTGTTTTGTGTTAAACGCGCAAACAAAATTTTTCGTCGTATGCGGAATTTAACGTCGCCGGCTACGTTAAATTATAATATCGTTCTGTTTACCCATATAGAAGCTGATTTGGTCTTAATCATTCGGGTGAGGACTTTTGAATATAAAAAGTCCCCCCTTACAACCAGCACAAAATATCGATTTTGAAAAATCTTGAGTGCGCACTATTTTTTCAAATGTGCCAGTGTCCTTTTCAATGTTAATCTCTTTCAACTTTACGAACAACTTAAGAACACAATATATACAATCGACTCAAATATTCACCAAATTCGAATGGTCAATTCCTTGGCATCCCCTTTTGTTTCATTTTTCATCCCTCTTATCATTCTAATACCCTAAAACGTCTTGCGTTTTCAAAATTTCTTATCGATTCTCTTATATCCTAATATTTCATTGTCATGCACGACACATCACTCAGACTATAATTTGGGCTATACTCTATTCTAATTTTTCCTCATAAAAATTACCTGTAACTTTAGTATTTGTTCATAAAATCCGTCCATATTATTTGGGAGAGCCGAGTTTCACGACATACGTTAATGTGCCATCTACACTTTTGCTTAGAGCATAATTGCAGCATTTGTATATTTTTGTAAGGTTTTTTCACTCACGTTGGTGCCTAAGGGGGGTTCATGGAACCCCCCTAAGGAAACCACTTTGCCGATTGAATTTTCAAATGAAACTCATACCACCTTTGAGGGGGCATAGACGGCCAAAGGTGCATAGATGAGTTCCGGGTTTGAATTTCGCCTGGAAATTAGGGGCAAATCATTGTTTTCGAATGCAGAAAAAATCGCTCAAAACGTAACCATGATGTTTTCGCTACATTAACACAAACATTACCATTTTGTACATTCTTGTATTCTTTGTGGGTGCGACTTATTTGTCATAGGTTTGTATAGCAATGCGCGCAGTCGCTCGATGATTGAATCGCTTCTTTCAGCAACATAAAGGGTTAATTATTTTTCCTGATTATGTAATTAATTTGTTTCTTCATATGACTATACATAAGCAGAAAAATATTCTGGCAACAGGTTTGCTAATTTTTATTTCAAAATCACACCCCATTGGTGAAGAAGGGGGGGGGGTTCCTAGGGCCCCCAAGTAATTATCTCATTAACGGGCTAGAAATTTAGAATTTTTTTTGGAAGAACGCAATCACTAAGTTACACAATTAAAAACAATAGATTTCGAAATATGTTTTCACGACGAGAAATCGCCGAAAACAAATCTTGGGTACTATGGAACCCCCCTTAGGCACTTAAGTGTTAAAGATAGTATAGTGTGAAGATAAATTAAACTGGACTGGATTTCTAATGACACTAGCCTAGCTTCATTTGAAATTCACACCGTTAATAGAAAAGTAGTTTAAAATTTCCACTGATATTCCACAGATTGTGATATTCCAAATATAACAACCCATTGAATACTTTCATTTGACTACTCCATTGGAATATTTAAGTATTAAGTCCTTTAGAGTTCGTCAATATGGGTTTCGTTTTGCAAAGCCCCTTGCACAAGACGTTACCATACCTCCATTAGATATGAGACTAAAGTCAGGTCTCATTTTCCCATATGGTTGGCCTATTAACAATAGTCGACGGATCTTGCGCAAAATCAAATCATTTTGTTTTCTTCCTTAAGGGTAGCCTGAGCAAATATTTAACTACCACCTGGCTGTATCGTAAACATACTCCCAAAAGGACTACTTCTCAATTCCTAGGTCCTATTCAAACATCGAAATTGACCTTTGGTGACTCCTATCGATTTTATACCTTGAGAAATAACTTATTGTGTCAGAGTCTATATATGTATTACCTCTGATCCATTCTGGGTAGACGACGTTTGATTTAGAAGTCACATCACGCTTGCCCTAGCGCAAGGAAGGGCGTTTAAAACCGCCTAGTTCACGAGCTGTTTGAAATTGCGTACCACGCGCTATTTTGCTAACACTGAAAATAAACCAATTTTGTATAGCTTTTGGTAGCAGGAAAACCTATGCTCGTTAAAAATAAGTAAGAAAAAAAATTTATAAAGTGATATACATTTCATTATCAATCATCAGTTCGACCACAGTCGCTCACATCTCATCCATGGGTGTAGATAAAAGCTTGTCTGAACTTCCACACACTGCGATCCTCCTTAGATATTCTAGTCGGTGTATTCTCTAATAGTCAGGTGAGGTTGTGAATACAGCATTTTGAGTATTTCGAAAGATACAAAATGTTAGATCCGTTTAGATCTTGATTAGCGCATCAGAGATCGAACGGAAGGTTTGTGGGTTCGAGTCCTATCCACAGTTCATTTTGCGATTAATTATGCTACGTCCGCGTTGTCATCAATTTCTATCGTATTTGTCTTCAAGATTCATGCCCTCTGAGTAAGTGCAAAGGTACATTGTTGCCTATTTTAAATAATTTCACAAAAGAGTAACAGGTTACTTGTGGAGGCACAATAATATTCTGAATCTTTTGTCTCCAATCATTCAAGACAGACACGTTTTTCCTTCTAGTTCTGTGAAATATGTGCCAGATATTTAATAATCACCATTGTGTGGGCACAATCCCTCCAATATTGTTGCCACACTCAGAGACCTGAAGTCGTTTTGTACTGGCCGAGGTGATACAGAGTCCTACTGTTCGAGTTTTCCATACCCTTGCACCAAAACATCAGCAAAAGCCACAGATCAAACTCGATCGGTATGCTTCCCTTGTGAGCGATATAAATGATGCTGGCTTTGACTGCTCTCTCGTCGCTGTTTGAAGTAAGTTCGAGGGGTTTGATTGACCAAGGAAATAAGAACGAGTGACCTTCTTCTAAAACAACTTAAACCGTCTGGTACATACAGTGATCTTAGGCCACCTCTCTAAATCTGCCATTAATGTCCTCATTGCTTCTTTAATGCGAGACACGAATTGATTGGTCCATTGAACAAATAATTTATGTTAGTTTTTCTTTTATATTTAATAGTTTGCCCTCTGTAAATGTCAAATGTTTTTCATGCTTGTTATTATTGCTGTTTGTATCATTGTCTTTCGCAGGCCTGCGGTCAGTATAGGCCACATTTGCCCTTGGGTTTATGTGTTTTCTTCTTTTGATGAAATAAAGTATGTTTATATATACTTTAATCATGCAGTAATTCACAAAGGTTTAGTAGCTCACATTTCTCTCATTTGTTTATAATTAATTTCGGTTTCTTTGTGTCTCAGAATGCTGACACCTCGTAATATGGACGGCATTACGCATCGACGCTAATGGTGTAGAACTCGAATGGCCCCCCACATGCCGTGGTGGCGCAATTTAATTAGTTTCATCTTGATATAACGGAAGGTTGTGGGTTCGAGTTCCGATCACACCAAGTTCATTTTGCGACTAATAATGCTACGTTCGCACTGTCATCAGTTTCTCTCGTATCTTTATTCTTAAGGCATTAATTCACAATGCTGTGGTGGCGCAAATTGATTATCGCACCGGAAAGTTTTGTGGGTTCGTGTCTACTAAACTTTCCCTGGGCGGATAATGTAGCTAATAAACGAGAATTCCATTCTAGACAGTTTGGGAGAAGGTTTGAAGTGTTTTTTTATACTTAAGGGTGCTAGAAAATCAGAATGTTTGGGTTCTACCTCTTGGAATGTGGGGAACAATTGTAAAATAAGGGGGTAAAATCTTGTACAGGTGTAAATTGAAATCAAATCAAATTGTGTTGTGTACACCATTGTATTTGTCTCATATAAGGATTAAAAGTATAGTTGTCCAGTTCTGACCTTTAGTTTAACAGGTACAACCCTATTGAGGGTTCAAGGTCATCCTTGAGGAAACGTTACCCGTGCTCCGATTTTGTTGAAACCGGCGTGGTCGAATTGTCCGTCTTGCCTTATTTGCATGTTTGGCATTGGGTTTCGTATTAGTGGGCAAATGTAACACATGTCTACATGGTCTATAGGGGTCACCAAAAAACTTGACCTCTATGTAAATACAGATCTGTCACCCAAAGCTTTGAAATGAATATTCGGCTTCAGTATGACCAGGGCAATAATTTTTACACCGTTTAAGCAAAATCTAAGCATTGGATTTTTGTGCCCCAGTAATGACCTTGAACCTTATCAGGCCTGTAACCCCCCCCCGAAGTGTGGAATACAACAACTGCAGCCGATGTTGAAAGAAATATGGTCTTGTGGAGTTGGGAAGAGGCTTGTCGCGAGCTGTCTTCTTCAGCTTTACCTTCAGTAATCCACCGATCCAGGCGCTTTACTCCCGTCAATGCGTAGATTTGCTCATTGGCAAGATTCTCAAAGTTCTTTCCTGCACGCAGCTGCTCGTACACGTCAACACTGAAGTCAATGGGAATCTTCTAGGCTTGGGAAATTAGGAAAGTTTAAACAACAAATGAAGAATCCAATGCTAGTCCCAAGGGTACCAGAAAGATATGACAAGGCGATAAAGCCAAGGAATTGTAGGATGCATGCTAATCTATACACATAAGTAATACAATTGTTTAAGGCAGTTAACCCTCGTCCCGAAGGGGGGTTTACCAACCCCCTAACGGAATGAGCCCCTGTCGCACATAAACGCAACGAATATGATCCTAGGCTTTTCTGTAATTGTAAGTTCCTCCTTTGCGGTCATTTTAGCAAACACAAATGGAGGTACCACCTCCGGGGAGGACAGGCTGTCCCTTCAAGTCCGGAGGGGGGAGGGGGGGGGGGTTGCCACCTTCCTATTACTTTACTGTGTAAAATGGTACTTTATTTAAGTATGATGCTACTGGTAAATAAATACTTTATGTTTTTGTATTTTTTTTTCTTATTTTTAGAGTATACCATCATCAATTTTCCAAAAAAAAAATTCCCCCACCAAAAAAAAAAAAAAATTTATTTATTCCAGCAATTACATATCAAAATGTACAAATATTAAAAAACAATATGATTGAGGAGGTATAACGAAAAGCAAAAAGGCCGGAAGGTGTTATACCCCCTGAACAACACCATTACGGGAATAAACCAATCAGACAAACGATACAAAGACACACATTAAAGATACACCAGAAAAACCAGAAAGTGTCTAATAAGCATTAGTTACAGAATTCAAATCAAGATATAACTTGGAAGCAAAACAGTAATTTGTATCCCAGTTTAAATAATCGTAACATGTCTTTATCGTTAATTCGTTCGTAAACAGATTTTTCCCAAAATAATGCCTTTTCAAGTCACATGTCAAAAGCCTTTTAAGTCATCCTGAAGCTTAGCTGAAATTTTTGGTTTAAATAGACCAATAGTTTTTGCCTTCCTTATATCATTAAACTATTCCAGATTTTGGGGCCAGTTGTTAATACTGACTTGTTTTTATGAAATGACTGTGTATGCTTACTTTGGCACCCATCATTGCCAATAAATACCATGTTTGCCGTTGCATGAATGGCAACAACGGTCGAAAAACCCTCATTTTGTCTATTTGCGTCACAAATTGCTTAAAAATAAGCGCTCAGTTATGACGTCACTATGACATCATATTTGCTACAACTTGATATGTTTGTATTTGTTTTTTTGAAGAAAGGACTATGTAGCTACAAACTTGTCACCAAAAGAATGAATGTTTTTGTTTGGGGGGGGGGGGGTCACCCCCCAACTGTTCGTGAAACGTCGTAGAAAAACCCCTTGGTTGGACAGGGTTAATGTATCTCACATAAAAAAAAGGGACCTACAGGGCTGAAAACGATGGGTTAACATTGGTTTGCACATACTACAACAACTAACAGCCGGCAATCCCAGTCCGGACATCAAATCAAGCTACCATACGCTGCTATTCTAAATACTTTCGAGGGGACAAAAAGATTTACTACCAAGTGCATAGTGACGGTTTTTCATTTCATAAAAAGTTGATTATTCCTAGACTTTATTAAGGTTAAATTATATTTGATTGTGTATGTTTAGCTTCAATTTTGCCATCTCTTCTGTAAGGTAAATATGGTGTCTTTGTGTCCAGTGTTTTTTTATTGTTTAATTGCAAAATTATATTTCCGATGGAATGGTTCAATGGAAACTGCAGTCTACCAAGCGTCAAAAGTTTTTCGTTCAGTCAGAATGACGTGACATCCCAGGGAGTTATTTTAATCTCTTATTTGCTATGATCCGATCAAGCCTGACGTAGTCATGTATAAAGGTGTCAGACGAAAGATTTTTTTGTTACACAGGTATTACATATTTTAACGCTAAGGAGAACCGCTCAACCTCTCCCCCGGCATACAACATGCTGAACATTTTTCTGTACTATTCAAATCGATTAAGGCTGATAGTCAGTATGCCCTCAATGCTACTCAATGAGGTTCTTATTGTGTCATCATCATGAACAAATTAGAAAGCCATGGTATAAATAATAGGTCACCCAAACAAGAAGTAATTACCCGGGATGATTGTTTATCTGGTAATTAACCCTCATCTCCTGGCCCTTTTTATAGCAACACAACCGGAGGAGGAGCGTGTATCCATCCCATTCTTATTTCCCAGAGATAAGCTTAAAGTATCTTCTTTCTATTAGTAATAAAAATAAGTTACAAACATTACCCACTATGACGTCATAAAGTCAGTGACGATTCTTACATTAAAAATCAATAAAATCGGCCTTATCATTGATGAGTGCTACGAGGGTAACCAACGAAACTCCTTCCCTTTGTACAAATGTTTTTTAGCAACATCTATAATAAAATGGTATGCCTAAGTATGTATTTTAAGTTCCTATATTTTATTTCCAGTGTAATTATAGATCTTATAGAGTACAAGGCTTATATTTTTTTTTTAAATCACCAAGAAGTGAAGGAGTTATATCGATGAATGTGTGAGTGTCATCCCTGCCTTATGGAAGCATATGGTGGCAAAAATGGTCTCATAGTTTTTCTTTCTTCAAAGTTGGCGGCTACGAAAGCGAAGAATGTGACTATGAAACCATATCTTCCACATCCGCCCTATCCTCCTGCCTCTCACTCCAAGTGAGTTTAAATTGCTCCCCAGTGAGACTCCACTGCGGGTCGGTGAAGACACTGGCGAGGTCTTTCAAAGATTGGACATTGGTTTCATTGCATCTGACGACTTTTGCAATGGTAGCCTGCGCAGTGTCAGAAACGGTGGAGAGAAATGTGTGACTCTGGACGGTGCCTATGTAGAGAAGTCTGAGAAATGTGTAAATTTGCACAGTGACTATGTAAAGAAGACTTAAAAATCACATATCAAAAGTCTGGGTGATTTCAAAAACATTTTAATACCCTCGCATATATCAACATAAAATTCGTTTTTGAAAATGTCTAATGAAAGTACAGGGCTCATGAGCATGTTTCGTCTTTTTGTGTGTTTGAAAACAATGATTTACATCCCTAATAATATTTTGTTTATTATTGATTTAGTGTTGATTGTAAAAAAGCGGATTTCTGGGAAAGGTGGGGATGGGTTCAATAAAACTACCTTAGGATCTAACTGGAGTGCAACCCATGATCACGTAAGTGTTAAAGAAATAAAACAAAAGAAGTGCTTTTCCATCTGTGTCATTAGACTTACGAACTCTCCTAAGTGTAACACAAACAACACGAGTATAAAAGTAATTTAATCAGCGACTTCGTATTTGAGGATGTATTGGGTCTATCCCACAATGCACCAGTTTTTGGAAATTTCACCTCAATAAGGTCATGTGATCCCACAAAAATTATATTATTAACACATAAAACCCTGACATTATTCTCATTTTAGGTTACAAAGCGCTTGTATTTTTTGCATGACCTTGAAATGTCTTGTGGTTCTTAAACTTCAGGAACACTTTTTATCCGTAGTTACTGACATGTGTTTTGTGTAGTACAATAAAGGCACATTGCAATGCATTATGGGATTGGTTTAAACGCAATCCGAATTCACCTATCTTGTTACTTTGCTTGGGGGTATATTGCTGAATTTCTGTTTGATATACTATAGAATGGGAACATATTAATAGCAAATCCATTGAATTCCATGCACATCTGTTGGGACAATTGAATGTACATGTAACTTCGTTTTCATTGAAGATAATAATTTTGCCACCGGGTTCAACACCATTTCGAATGTGATATTAAAAATTAATTCCACTCTAGGAGCTACAATTTGAGAAAATCTTTCTTTTGGGACTGAAAAGGGCTAGTTTCATAACATTATGTATGTCAAAAGAAATGAACCTTTATGTTTGGAATTATATAACAGTTTGTGACATGTATCCAATATCACGCTCTTATTCTGCTAGCATCTTTAAATAGATCCTTGCTTTTAGGAATGCTAAAGTTTAAGAAAAATCTTTCTTGCATGGTGGCGGCTTCTGTAATATTCACGTCACAAAAGTATCACTTTATATTATTACAGAGAAACACTATGAGACGCTAAGCTTGTGCGAAAATTGCTTTTCGGCGCCTATTTGTGTCTCTACAATAGTTGATTTCAATTTAATTTCGGTGTTGAGTTTTCTTGTAACATTGGTACGAAAATTACACATTAAATTCAGTGGAATAATCTTTTCTTTAAGACAAATCTTCTATTTATTTTGTATTATTTCGTTATCATTCAAATATGCAGTTATACAGGGGTCTAGTAATTAAAATCAGCCTTAACTTTGCAAAAATATATAATATTTTGGTGTGTGTGCGTGTGTGTTTGCTGAGGGGTAAACGATAAAGAATAAACGAAAGACAAGAATAACGAACATAACACTACAATTTGGAAAACTTCAAAAGTATTCGAGGCATACAATAATTGTAAGCTTTTATTTGTTTTACTAACAAACTATGTGCATGCCTTAAAATATTTTATTTTTTGTTTTAAAGTTGCGAATTGCGAATTGTTGAATACGGGCAATGATATTGGCTCAATTCAACAATACCATAATACTGAAGAATATACATGTTAAGAATTTTGCTGATTGAGCACCGTATGTGTGTTATTACATATCTCGGCTGTATTTCTTTTTGATGATAAGATACATGTGGTCTGTATTAACCTCGTCTCCGAAGGGGGGGGGGAGGGTTGGTTCCACTCCCCTTCATGTTTTTTCCCCGGCTTGCTAAAACCCCCTTTTTGGTGCCAAATTAATTTAATATAGTTGTCAATTGACACGTTCCCCTCCCTTTTAATCCACAACAAAACATCCTCCGGGGTAATGGGTAAGATACAGGGTGATCCCAAAGTGATGGATGTGGGGGGGGGGGGGGGGTTGCAACCCCCTTACGGGAGAGAAGTACCAACATGCCTATCACACACAGGAATATCACAGAACCTTGATTTTGTACCAAAGATAGCTATGGTCCCACTCTTTCCATTGATACCAATATGAGTACCACCATCCCTAGCATTACGTCAGCGCAAGCCTTACAGGCCATAATGTATTGCTTGCAACCGCGTTGCGAGCAAGTAGCAACGTGTGGCTAAATTTTCGCAACGCTTTGTGAGCATTTCAGCAACGCGTTGCGGTGTCGGGCCAATCAAAACATGAATTTCTGTGACGTATTTCAAAAATATAAATCTCACAAACAGCGTCGAGACCTTCACAACGCGTTGCAAACCTTCACAACGCGTTGCGGCAAAACGTTATGACCATTATTGCCTTAACAACGCTTTGTGAAGTTTACAACGCGTTGTGAAGTTGACAACGCGTTGTGAAGTTTACAACGCGTTGTGAAGCTTGCAACGCGTTGTGAAGGCTTGCAACGCGTTGTGAAGCTTGCAACGCGTTGTGAAGCTTGCAACGCGTTGTGGGTCTATTTTTTTGAAATACGTCACAGAAATTCATGATTTTGATAGGGCCGACGCCGGAACGTGTTGCCGAAATGTCGCAACGCTTGTGACTTTCTCACAACGCGTTGCGGCAATACGTTGTACCCTTATGGCTTGTGGTCCTTCTCAACGCGTTGTGAAGTTGACAACGCGTTGTGAAGTTGACAACGCGTTGTGAAGCTCGCAACGCGTTGTGACTTTCTCACAACGCGTTGCGACCTTCACAACGCGTTGCAAACCTTCACAACGCGTTGCGGCAAAACGTTATGACCATTATTGCCTTAACAAGCGTTGAAAGTTTACACGCGTTGGTGAAGTTGACAACGCGTTGTGAAGTTTACAACGCGTTGTGAAGCTTGCAACGCGTTGTGATGGCCTGCAACGGTTGGTAAAGCCATAAGGGTCATAAAGTTCGTCGCCGCAACGCGTTGTGGATCCATTTTTTGAAATACGTCACAGAAATTCATGATTTTGATAGGGCCGACGCCGCAACGTGTTGTCGAAATGTCGCAACGCTTGTGACTTTCTCACAACGCGTTGCGGCAATACGTTGTTGATGACCCTTATGGCTTGTGGTCCTTCTCAACGCGTTGTGAAGCTTGCAACGCGTTGTGAAGGCTTGCAACGCGTTGTGAAGTTTACAACGCGTTGTGAAGCTTGCAACGCGTTGTGGGTCTATTTTTTTGAAATACGTCACAGAAATTGATCATTTTAATTGGCCAACACCGCAACGCGTTGTGAAATTTTTGGCAACGCGTTGCTACTCTTTCTCGCAACGCGTTGCCGGCAATACGTATGGCCTTCTGGCTGCCAAACGTCACAAGGACGTCATTAAGTTCGCATGTTAGCAAAACTAATTCCATAGAGACCACGTGAAAAAAGTCCATTGTTCGCCAAAAAGGTTAGGAATATCAGATTTTTTGTGCGTTTTTGCTCTCTATTTGATATGGAAAATGATTATTATATATAATTATAGCATTTTAGTGCTTATAATAAGGTGTTTGAGACGCTAAAATTGCGGAAATATTACATTTTCCACCCTATATTTAGTATTTTCGGACTTTCCTCAACGTATGGACATCATAGGACGACGGCATAATAGGTGATGTTGTACTTATTTTGATACCAATAGGAAAAAGAACTATAAGCTATCCTTTGGTACCAAATTCACAGGAATCGGAGTTTCAGTAACGAAAATCACAGGGGGGTGGTAACCCCACCCCCCTTCGGGAGTTTTGTTACAAAAATGGCTCAGTAGACCGAGGGTTAATAATCTCCCCATTGGGTGAAGCAATGCGTCGTGATTCCAAGCGATGGCCCT
>JAMKCH010033586.1:0-15961 GCA_023653785.1 Ophioderma brevispina
GAAAGAAAAAAATAAAACGAATCATTTTTAATAGTTTCCGCTTGGAGTCACCGCAGGACCGTGGGTTAACTTGATTTCAAATTACTCCTCGTACTATTTTACCCCATCATTTACAAAAGTTCCCACATTCCCAGAGGTTGGACCCAAATATGATTCAGCAGACTCCAAAACGATAGAAAAAAAACATCTTCAAACCTCTTCCCAAACTTCTAGAAGGGGATCTCGTTTATAACCCTACTATTGTACTGAGTGCTGACCACAAGATCAGTAGCGATTTATTCCGTAAATGTTATCAAAGAATTGAATTGCAAATCTGCACATCAATCCTCGCTGGTCTGTGACCTCATGATACAGTGTTCGAGTGGAATCTCGCTACTGCCTCTTTTTGAATAGATAAAATTTTATTTTTCAGGTTAGAGGGAAAAAATTCCAGTCCTACTTGGACCATTGGCATTGGTTGAATGATACTCCAATATAGCTATAGTAATATCTTTAGGGGCAAATGAGAGTGTGTTTAGCTTGTTCAATGTAAGAGTACAAGCACCGGGAAGCTTCTAAAATTTTGGCCCGAAATATGCTCCAGGACCAGCTGCTCCAGGACCATATGCTCCTGAGCATAGGTCCTGGAGATAAATAATCTGGAAAAATATTTCTAAGTCAAATATGCTCCAGGAGATATTTTTGAATACGCAAATGGGTCAGGAGATAGGGCAAATCGCTAGTGGAGGCAAATATTGCTAAGTCAAATACTGCTCCAGGAGCAATTTGCCATATGCTCCTGGACCATTTGCGTATTCAAATATGCTTCCTGGAGCATAGTTGACTTAGAATATTTTTCCAGATATTATGCTCCAGACCATTGACTCCGGACATATGGTCCTGAAGCGTGGTCATGAGCATAATTTTTTCGGCCAAAAAAGCTCTTTGAAGCACACGGGAATATTGGGGGGAAGATAGCGTTCTGAGAAGATATGGTGGTTATATTATAACAATCACATCTTACTATACGGGCAAGAAAAAATGTGGAGTTTGCCAATTTAAAGTCACATTGTTCGCACTAATTACCCTCTGGACCTTTATGATTAATTGCTTGCTGGCAATAAAGTTGTGGGAACACATTATGGTCGCCTAATTACAATGTTATGAAATTTCGAAGTCCAAAAGGTGGACTTCGCGGACCTGCAGTTTCGCATGCTACATGTTTCGAGTAAGTTAAAACAATAATGTCATAACCAATGGACCGCAAAGACCAGTGCGTAGTTTATTTATCCATATACAAATCAAATCAACCGTTCCCATATAATAAGGTTTTTACAGACAGTGACGTGATATATAACAGTGATATAAAAACGCATAAAAATTTTGAATTTCGGCTTGTAGGGTTAGTGGTAGGAAAGAAGATTGACCGCGTCTTCAGAGGACCTTTACACTTTTACAAAGGAGTTAGAGTTTCATTGTTTTCTTATCTTACTTTTTCGATTTTCTATATGAAATTTGAGAATGCACGTTATTCTGCAACCCCTATTTGTATTAAAATAGGTCCGTGCGCGGGGTGGGGGGGGTGCGGTCGCACTTCACCCCAATTCCAAAAAGGGGCCACTGCACAGCAAGGTCTACTTTTCGCTGAATTTTTGATAAAAAGGTTCAAAATTTAGAGAAATTTGACAAGAAACTCCACTTAATAGTGATGAGATGTCCAGGAAGTCAAAAAAGGACCATTTTGGGTGGGATTAGTTCCACTTTGGTGGTGGCCCGGGGGGAGGGGTACTCACATTGGAAAGTGGTATGGGTATGTGCCGCCCATAAGACCCTCATTTTCAGGCTGATTTTAGTTCCACAGACTCCCATTTTTAACCGATTTAAGTTCCAGAGACCCCACCCTTTATGTAAGAATCTGTTCTTGACCACATTTTACTTAAAATACCTCAAAATTTGATAAAAATTTAAGCTCCAAAACCCTTGTTTCTGACAAGAACCCACCCAAATTCAGTTCCACAGACCCATATTTTATAACCCCAAATCAGTTCCGCAGCCGGGTTCCGCAGTCCCCAAGTTTGAAAATCTGGGTGGCTCACACCTACCCAAAATATGCTCGAGTACCCTCTCGGGGGGGGGGGGGGGAGGTTACGTCTTGTTACTTTTAGTTACTTTTAAACACAAAATAAAAGATGACTGACATTACAAAGATATCTCACATTAAAAAGAGTATCAACATTGGAGGCCGTTAACAGTAAAAGCCACCGCTATATCTTGAGTCCATCCTGGTTGACATTGAGGGACTGGTGGAAATAACAAGGTCAAGAATGTTATTTGAGCCCTCTACACTGTAGCCAATTTCATTATTGCACTCCATGAAATTGTATTAATTCTCAATAGAAATACTCAATGATTTTGATTCGAAACAAAGCACCCTGGATGGGGTATATAATTATCTTTTGAGACACTGACATTACTAATTGTTTAGCATCTAATTGAATCGGTTTAATGAACACTTGTTAAACATTTTGTGCATTGTTTGTACAGTTTGGTCTTTCATGGGTCTTTTTCCTTATCCGTCAAATTAAAGTGATTGTCCTCTTGTCCCCCTGCTTTTTGTGCAAATGACTTATAAGTGGGCATACACAACCATTAATCATCATTAAGTCTCCTTGGTGTAGAAGGTCTGGTTGAAAGAAACCAATCAAGCCATATAGTCGGGCCATTTATGTACACCCCCGTCCCCGCCCACAGAACTTATGCACCCAACTTTTTTGGTGCCGGGGTTTTGGGTCCTAAAAAAACTTTTGGGATGTTAACAGTGAAAATTAAAATCCCGATGCTCTCGAGATTTCCAAGATGGGGCCGCCAAAATTAGTCCACAAATTTGAAAAGCATATATCAGCTAGTAAGATAGCCAATAAGACCAAGCCACCAAAAAAAAATGGCTAGTTATATTTTTTAACCCTCTCCCACACTCATTTTTGGTATTATTATTTTGGGGCTCTAAAGGCTTCAACTAATCAATCCAAGATGCGGCCCATTGGCGTCCAAAAGTGGTAAATGTGAGAAAACGTCGAATATTAGCATATTGATGGATGATTAGATAATTGTTGTTTCACATTTCAGCCCATAAACTACTTTAAAGATACTTTTGTTCGTTTCAATGCACTAAATTCAGAATGGCCACAAAATGGTCAATTTCAGAGGAAGTTAAATTTTTGGGCCGAAATCCGAAGCGGTAAATGATGAAAAATCCATCTTTAATTGGAATTTGTACCACGTGCTTTTCAGGTGACAAACATTTTGTATAAAGAATACAATTTCAACCAAATCGCAAACGGTTCCTTCTGACAGGAAACTGGTTCCATTAAGTCTCCGACACGTTCCAACCAATGTTCTGTAAGAGCGGATATCCTGAATCTGACTTTAATTCCATTGCCTCCCTGTATTTGCAGCTTGGTGTGGAAGCATAGTACACAACTTTATTGTGTCAATAAAAATACTACCATTTTGTTATAAACTGGAGTCTGGAGGCGTCTCAATAAAAAAACAAAATTTATAACCTATAGAACGTTTTTATATACGTTTGTCCACGCTGTAAAACAACCGCACTTGGTAGTATAAATAACATTTCTTAAATCTGGAAGGTATCATCGATCAAGTAAAGCAACATTAATGTTAACTATATACATATTTTAAATTAGCCATGTCCCAAAGCTTAACACACACTGGTTATTAATTTTAAAAAGAAATACCACTTTGTTATAAATCTGAGGTACTAAAAAAATTATAAGCTATAAGGGCAATTTTATAGAGCGATTGTCTGCCGCTTATGTTATGACATAGGATTTAAGAGGCCGCGCCATATTCACCAAGACAGGAACAGTCCCATTCAACATTGGAGCATTTTATCCATATCGATGTCTCCTCTCTGACTTCCTCTTCATTGACTTAAGCCAAGATGTGTACAAGACGTGATATCAATATCGGAATCCTTCTGACCAAACTGCTCGAATAAAGTCTTTACAATCGTGTCACCATGTTCCTGTACAGAGGGGTATGTCCTGCATAATGCCATCTAAGTTATCAGATGTTTTGCCAAGTTAGGAGTTTGGAAGTAGATGATGAGGTAATCGCGGAGAGGAATTTGTGTGCTATGGATTGCCCAAGGTCAGGGAAGTTAATAATTAATGGCCATCGTGCTAAAGAAGATGTTTGGTGATGGTCAGACCGTAGGAACTCACTACAGTTGATGTGTCTAAGCTTCCACCATAGCATTCTCTGTTTCCCTCCTCACACAGCGTCAAATTCAGGGACAGCGCAATGGAATAGGTCAGATTCAAGATATACCGCCTCCTACATAACATGGTTGGACACGAGTTTGAGGCGTTTAAATATCAAGTTTTGTTAACGCCGGACAATCGCTATATAAAATTGTCTACAGGTTAATAAGTTTTGCTTTTATTTAAGATACCTCCAAATATACAACAATGGTAGTGATCTTTTCTTTTTATTTATACTACCGAGTGTGTGCTAAAGCGATGGACATGGCTATATAAAATGTCATAGGTTAAAAGTTATTTGAGATGTCCTCCATTTATAACAAAATAGTATTTCATTGATTTATACTACAGTGTGTTAAAGCTGTTGACAATCGCATATAAAAGTTTTTATATGTATAATTTTTGCTTATTTGAATGCTCCATATTAATAACAAAATTCATTTCCTTCTTATTTATACTACTAAGTGTGTGTTAATCATGGAACACTCGTTATATAAATTGGGTCTATTTATAATTTTATTTGAGATACCCCTAGATTTAAACAACATGTTATTTTTAACAAGTGCTTTAAAGCGATCGGCAATCGCTATAAAACTTCTAGGTTCTACCACCTCCGATATATAATAAAATGTAATTATACCTGCAACCAAGTGTGTCTTTGCTCCTCATAACAAGCGTGCAAATTACAGGAACGTGGCATGGAATAGGTCAGATTCAGGATACCCATACCCGCCTCCTACAGAAATGGTTGGACACGATGTGAGACGTTATGGACCGTTTTGGTCGAAGGACCCGTATTGGGGCGTCCATCGAAAGTGTATTTCTTTATACCAAATGAGTGTTAAAGAAAGCCGTGTAAAATCCAATTAAATATGGATTACATATATTTTTATCATTTGGCCACTTGTATTTTCCTTCTTTCCCCGCCATTAATGCATGACTTTCCTCTGATATTACCATTTGTGCTGACCATCTGAATTTCGTGCTGAAACAACCAAAGATTCGTTAAATAGTTCTTCTTTCCTTGGGTTAACCATTATTATCTGATCATCTCATTTATTGTTTGATCAATACTGGCTAATATATATTCAGTTTTCTCACATTTACTACTTTTGGCAGCCATATTGGCATCCATCTTGGAGTTTGAAGCATTAGAGCAAAACAGAATACCAAAAATGATTTGGGGAGGGTTTAAAAACATAACTAATAACCATTTTATTTGTACTTTATTGGTATTACCATGACTTAGCTGATATATGACCTTTTTTCAAATTTGACCAATTGCGGCCATCTTGGCTATCTCGAGAGCATCGGGGGTTTTTTTTCAACTGTTAACATCCCAAAAGGTTTTTTAGGACCCTAAAAAGGCACCTAAAAGTTGGTGTGGTAAGGTCTGTTGGGGGGGGGGGTGCACGGGGTGTACCATACATGTGGGCAAACATGTGTTCCAGTGGATATGACCGCCAACTCATGATCCAAAGGTTGTGGGTTCGAGCCCCGCTGTGGCAAATTGTGTTGTGCACTTGGGCAAGGCACTTTACCCACTTGCTTCGTCGACCCCAAGCGAAATTGGGAGCTGTTAGGGAATATTGCAATCTAAGTGTGATAGGATTGTGCGCTTGGCAGCTGCCGGCATAGATGAAGCGAAATTGATTGTGACGATTTCCTGACGGACGCGTAATTAATAATAGCCAACAGCGCCGTGATCTTGATGAAATCATAGTGGCGCTTTATAAAACGCAATATAGTATTATTAACATACCCAACTACATACGGAATATATCACATCGGCATGTCATGCGATAAAATACACAATAAAGGAAAAAAAAACATGGAAACCCAGAACAATCTCCATTTTGTTTTGTGGATGAACGTGGGCAAATAACTCCCTTATAATTAAGAATACTAAGGACTTATGCAGGCCACTGAATTAGTAAGAGCGAGAATACACAAAACTCAATGATCTCCACCGCAACAGTTTATCACAATTCGGCAATGGTTTTACAGTGGTTGTAAAGATAAAAAACTTTATGATGGATGTATGTTGTTGATAAATCCTTGGGAAAGATTTTTTGATAAATTTAGTAAAGGTTACACTCAAGCGAGCCTGGAAACTTTGAAAAGAGCTATTATGGTAAATAGGTATTAAATATTTTAGTAGCATATACATTTTAAAATGCTCGTTTTTAATGAGTGTATATAATTATAAGCCTCAAACAGAGCTAACTTGTTCATGTATAACTATACCAGTTCCTGCTTAATGTATATAGAATGTTATGTCTTAAGGTATGTTATCATATGTGTTGTACTAATGTTCTTGGATGCACCATCACAATGATGTGTGGCCACTGTATCAAACGTGTTTAGCCATAAATTTGAATTGACCCACATTATTTATTTTATTGCCTAGGTCCAATTTTGCACACTTACAGGGGGAGATCCGCCTCATAGAGCCTCTTTAAATACGGTTTGAGAAATTTGACAATAAAGGCGCCTTGTTTCTTTGCTCACACATGTATAATTACTACATCATTTTCCGAACAATTTTTCACATAGTTGGCCAAAATTATACACAGCACACTTGATCGACATTTGCATACAGATAGGTGCAACATATACCTTTTTTCCATAAATGGACGAAGCTTGATCTCTCCACAACATATATACAGTTCGCAGTTTTTCGGAATACATAAAGGGTACCAGTATGCGAGTTAGTTTCTTTATGTCCTAACATGCTTGGGACAAGAACTGATCGAGAAAGTTCTGCGGTTGCTCAGCTACCATCCTCCTTTAGATAGGATTGGGAAGCTTTTTTTTTTGCTCACGTAGTTGCCTTATTAGACCCGTATTCAATATTACGTCAGCCACCAGACATGTTGGTGGACAAGATGCCATACATTCCAGGACTACAATACAGTAAGCTGTCAATCATCCATGTTAGGCGAACTGCCCAGCCACTTGCGTAACAGTCGGGGGCAGGGGGGCATGTTGCCCGCCCCCCGCCGACGACTTTGGCCGGGAAAAAAATAATTGGAACAATCATGCCTAAATCGAGCCGTTTTTTAGCCCTCTGACCGGAAAAATTGGCCTTTTTGGCCCCCCTCCCCCGCCCCCCCGCCCCACCCGAGGTCAAATTTCCCAAGACTGGTGAAATTTGCCCCCTCATAGTGGGAGGCCCCATACGCCACTTCACAGGGATCCTTTGACAGTGAATGTGTTGTAGTACTGGAATGCGTCTATCTTGTCCACCAACATGGCTGGCTATTGAATACGGTCTATTTGAGAACAATTTCTCATATAAGCCTACATATTCACGTATAGCGCGCGTGTCATTAATCTAACATTTGTAATGGACGAAGACCAAGTCTAGTCAACAAAATTACTCCGTTTCATAGGTTGGAAATTTTTCTGGGTAAAAAGTTCACAAGCTTCTATATGAAATTGGTTTATTCAATGGGTCCTTAAAACGTATGGACCGTCAAGGGCACGACCGCACTCTCACACCCAATGTGAGTTAGTCCATATCTCTGTTCTCTATCACGGGACCTTTAAAATTTGCACGAACAAAGGATGCAAACTTATAAGGAAATGAGACCGCAATCAAACTGCCAACTTTTGTTTGTTCAAAATATTGATGATATGCTTGCAAAAAATCATCATAGTGCAAAAGTGGCGTTCCTAGGACACCATATACAATATGGTATAGTAATTGAAAAGGTTACAACTCGCCATTCCTATAGCCATAAACCATTATCCTCACTAGACTTGTAGTCCTGCTCATATAATTCCATAATTGCTTATACACTCTATTTTCTATTACCATTACACCCAAAATCAAAATACTATTATAGTATTCCCTATTCCTTATGGAGGTTGACATCATTTGGAGGGTCGAAAATGTCAAACCGTAAAGATCTACACGCGAAAGTTGTAGCGAGTTAGACATCTATAGCTTACTATCTGGGACGTCTATTTTGGTACAATCAATCGAGAGGGTTAGAGGCACTTTTAAGTTCATTTCGAACACTCCCATATCACTATGAGCTAAAATGTCTCAATTCCCTTAGCACAGTTCAGTTGCTTTCATTCACCAGTGTATTTAGAAAATACACCCCCTGGTTTTGGGGTATGATATATAATACCTACTCACGTATCACACAAGGTCAGTTCATGTCAATGTATGTACAAGTACAACCCACTGAACTGTGTCCTTGGTGGATGAGCATATTGTAACTCATAGTGAGCACTCTAAAGATCTAGACTAAAGACCCCTAAAAAGTAACGCAGCATGTCTAAATACCCCCATAAGTTACAAACCATTGGTCTATGCACGAAAATATAAACCTGTTTTTATTTTTCTGCAAATTTTGACACCTTTCTTGGTGCATTGTGATTAATATCGCCAACATAATGTCCAATTTACGAAAATGTGTCACATAGACATTATTCATGTTATTACAAGGTTACAACTTATAATACACAACCATGCTTTAAGTGACACATACTTCACGGCAAGAATGGGGTTTTTCACTGAATGGCAATTAATATGGCTATATACCTTTCATTGCAACTTTTTAAAAGGGGGAGATTTTCTTATAATGGGTATTGTGTCGGCAATATTGATCGCAATGGGGCAAGAAGGGTATCAAAGTTTAAGGAAGAAAACGAACTATTGACATAATTTTATTTTTTCGTGCAAAGACCAATGGTTTGTAACCTATGGGGTATTTAGACATGCTGCGTTACTTGGGGGTCTTTATATATTATAGAACTTTCCCAATTTAAATATAGACATCCTAGAAACTTCTTCTTGGATGTGTTTGCATACTTTGAAAAACAATTTTTTAAACCTCTTGGTTCTAAAATAGTTTTCATCTCTAAAAGCTTTCTTCCTGTTCTAGCAAGAATTTTTTAAGTGATTTGAAGAGTTCTTGATCGAGGCCTGGGAGGCCCGGAGGGTTCGTTAAGTTTCAACAAAGTTTAAGGTTCTTGGCTATAATTTTTAGAACTAGTCAGAAAATCACTGACAGTGACAGTGCATGACACATCGTACCCAGCTTTTGACGCGAGCTCCAGATTGGTGTACAAAACTCTATACTGTACATGTGTTTCTTGAATTTGTTTGAAATTGGACGGGTTGATTCGACGAAACACCCATCTAACACACGAATAATAGCAATAACAAAACACTTACCGACTTTGTGGGAAGAGATCTTTTCACCACCATTGAGAAAATGTTTTTCACCACCATCGAGAATAAGTTTTTCACCACCATTGAGAATAAGTTTTTCATCACCATTAAGAATAAGTTTGTCCATATTAGCGGTCTTTGTGAATTGTGAGAATGAGCAGAACCGACAAACGTTGACGTCTATACCCACAAACCCACTGTGAACTCAATGATATACGTGGGCTTCTCAATAGGCCATATGTTCAATGTTTCAGAGTCGGTCAGACAGTTGTCATAATGCAAGAAAAAAATTATGTTTCTCTATGCATGTGAAAAACAAAATCGAGAGGGTCATTTTTTTTTTTGCTTTTTGTTTTGTTTTACTTGAACATCAAAGCACCAAATGGCATGGCACAGGCTCATTTTAAACAAAATATAAAATTCTTTCAATTTGCTTTTGAATGATAGACTAGGAATTGCGAAGAACGTAAACATGTGTATATTTATTAATCTTTCCCTGGAGATGGCCAGAGCACGATAGTGTTGAAAAAAACCCATGTGCGCTTAGGCGGATTCGAACCGGCGACTTTCGTATTACATGCACGACGCTATTACGTATAAGCTATCAAGGAAAAGTTTGGTAGAAGAGCGATAGATATCATCTATAGGTGTTAGGTTCGAAAGGTGCCCTTCGCTTTCCTAGCGGACAGCATCAGAACTGTATATTTATATAATACGATTTATATTTGTTTTGAAATTTTAACTACTTAGTTCTCTAGGTAGACAAGGATGTGTATTTATTAATCTTTCCCTGGAGATGGCCAGCGCACGTAGTGTTGAAAAAAAACCATTTGCGCTTGGCCGGATATTTATCGCTCCTCTACCACCTTCCTTGATAGCTTAGTCGTAAGAAAACGGGGGCTTTTCTGAAAAATATTGGCATCAGTACAAATCCTCAATGCATGTCCTGGGAAATTATTGTTTAACCTCTTCCAGGTCATATTATAACTCGGCCTCCAGTCATTATAATCGCTCCGTCATCATATTCTTTTGTAAAAACCATGGCTCCAGGGGGGGTAGGTAGGACACCGATATGCTCGATTTGGGCATTGGGATTCCAAACGGTAATTTGTGGAAAACTGCTAAGGCATTACTATGGCCCCAGTCTTCGGTCCCCAGTGACATTAAAAAAAATCATCTGTAACTTGGTCAAAGATCTCAGTAATATCATGAGAAAATTAAGAAAATATTATGGACTTCAAAATCCGTCGGGGTTAGTGGATTAACCCGCTGCAAAATAGTTGTAATTACCAAAACGGTAATTTAGATTTAAAATATTCGGGACAGGCCTAGTCTTTAGTCAGTCTGTAGTGTAACGTTCGATTATGCGTAAGAGCGCCCTCTAACGTTAGTCTTTGAAAAAACTAGCACCGGAAGTTGATGCTGGTTTGATTTTCTGTTGCTGTTAGGTTGGCATATCCGACCCCCCCCCTGCATGGCTCCAACATACAAATAACAACAAGCTTCTCTGTGTACCTCTCGAAGTAGGTCTGCTGTCACATAATCCCACAGTGGGGTAATTAAGGGTATGAATATAAATAGGTTCTCGAGTATCTGCACCATACTTGAAGTCCCCAAAGCAGAGGTGCTGCGCAAAAACTTATCTCTATTTTTATGCCAAAGGTTTAAAATTTAGGACCTCAAATTGTTTTGAGCCTTTGTAAGGTTCGATTTGTTTATCCCCCTTTTAGGGTTTTAAATTGATATCCCCCTATACCTTCAGACAAAAAAATGCCAGAGAGGATGTACAGAATCCCGTATTGGGGCTGAAAAGGGGTACATGGGTCCATCCCTATTCAGAGGTGGGGCCCTAACCTGAAGTAAAGGTAAAACTTGACGATATTTAGTCATGGCGGACAAGTGGCACCAGGCAGGGCGGGTGGGGTCCTCTTATCACAACAAAGCGGGGAAACCTGCAATATGGGCGCTTTGTATTATAGTATTTTCTCATCAAAAATAGATAGAACCATTTTAAATTTTTTAAGTGGTTCACTACAAAATTACCAGGTTTGGGCAACGGTTCTAAAAATATAAAATCTTAATCACGGTACTTGATGTGTACGGTGTTCTGTTTTTGAATGCATCATAATTCGTCACGAGTCTTCGCCAACAGAGCAATCGACATTTTTGACGAAATTGATTTTTTTTTTTTGCATTATTATGATCAGGAGCTAGCTCTGAATATTGAGCAAAAATTCACTATTTGTAGGTATAATAGTTTTTCACTGTTAGAACATCATACCCAAAACGCCAAATGAATTGCTTCAAACAGACCACTCTGCATTCGTCTGTTGCTGATACTAAAAAAAAAACAAACGAAACCTCTGATTGTGTAAAGACGCCTTCAGCTTTTTGTCTAAATCCAAAGTAACCTATCAATCAATGGGATAGCGGAGATTAATCGATCCCTCTCAAACACCTGGCTAGCCTAGGTACTGGTTGATGTTGTTAAACGAGTGTAGCTTATCTGAGGGACAATTTTGCCACACTGTTAAAATATTGTCATTTTTAAGTTATTTTAATAGTAGCAATTCTGCCAATTAATTACTGTAAAATTACAGTTAATTCTGTAAAAAGAATCAAATATAACACTTAAAACATATATATTTGGTGAGTTTGTAGAGATCAAAAAACACTGACGAACACTTATTAGGCATATCCACAAATGTCAAATAAATTTGACGGTGATAACTGTAAAATTCACATTCATTATGTTGTAAAACATAAGAAACTGTAAAGTTTAAACAAATTTAAAATTTAAAATTAATAAAACTAAATTTTGGATTCTTCTTCTTGTCGTGTCCAAACACTGTGATTTTCAAATATGATCCAGCGGAGCCAGAGATGGGTACAACGTCTGGCTGCTTCACTGAATTCCGCAAGGTCCTTGTTTGTGCATTGTTGCTCCAGCAGTGCAGTGGGCAGGCAAAGAGCCCCACTTCTGCAAGGAAATCTTAGATCGGCCAATTCTGGTTCTCAATCTTTTCAGGCATCGCCATTCAGCCATGAGGAGTCAGCTCCAGGTGGGAGATGCTCACCAGGTTCAATGCCAATAGTCTTTCTTTCCACAACGCTACTCTCTTCAGCTCCTTAGAGACTGCTTCAAGAGGTTGGACTTTGCTTAAGAAACTCTCGCTGGATTTAAGGCGGTTGGCAGCGGGTATCTGTCCAGACATAGGGTGCTTCACATTAGATACTTGGCAGCTACGCTCTTGCATGCTCGCTACGCTACGACGGATGTCTGGTGGAGCAATTCCTGCTAGGATGCATAAGTTTTCCGTCGGTGTTGGGCGGAGGCATCCTGTGATAAGCCGGCAGGAGGCATTTAACGCTGAATCAAGCTTCTTGGCATGGGTTGATCTTTCCCATACAAGGCAATCATACTCTGCACATGAGTAGCACAGGGCAAGTGCCGTCGATCTTAGGGTATGTGGGCGAGCACCCCATCTTGTGCCAGTGAGTTTGTTCAAGATGTTATTGCGTGAACATACTTTACTCTTCGTCTTCTCGATGTGGGTCTAATAGAGAGAGTGCGGTCCAAAGTAACTCCTAGGTAGACAGGGTTATCACAGTGCTCCAGGGGTGTTCCAGACCAGGTAACTTTAAGCTGACGTTTGGCTTTACGGTTGCGTAGCCTGGAAAGCACACACCTGTGTCTTAGATGGATTTGCACGAAGGTGGTTTTCCTCATAATAAGGAGTGAGTTCATCCAAAGCTTTGGAGAGTGTCTCTTCAACAACTGTGAAGTCGGCATCTTGTGCGCTAATTCCAAGATCGTCTGCATAAATAAAACGACAGGTTCCTGCACTCCTAGGTTGGTCGTTGGTATATATGTTGAACAGGAGAGGTGCAAGCACACTCCCTTGTGGTAGACCATTCTTGAGCCTACGCCATTGGCTCTTCTTCGCTCCTAGCTGAACAAAGAACATCCTGTTTGCCAGCAATCCTCGGACAAGCTCAGTCAAGCGGATGTCCTTGGTAATTTCCAGAATCTTATGGAGTAGGAATCTGTGATTACAGTTTCGTACGCTGCTGATAGGTCGACGAACACAGCTCCGGTTACCATACCCTTCTCGAAACCATCCTCAATGTGTTGAGTTAGGTTGAGTACTTGGCTTGTTGTTGATTTGCCTGGTCGGAAACCTGCTTGTTCTGGTATGAGGTGTTCGTCTATCACAGGTGCGATACGATTGAGCAGGAGACGTTCAAAGAGCTTATAGGTATGGCTAAGGAGTGATATTGGTCTGTAGCTCTTGGGATTGGATGGATCTTTTTCAGGCTTTAGGAGTGCCATAACATGTGCTTTCCTCCAGATTTTTGGGAACCTGTGGGAAGTAAGGCAGCAATTGTAGAGCTCAAGAAGCCATTCCTTCGCTACTGGGCCAAGATTTTTTAGCTGCTCATTTGATATGTTGTCAAGGCCTACTGCTTTTCCTGGTTGAAGTTTAGCAATACCGGATTCCAATTCGTCCGTGTTGAAGGGGCGAGTGAAACCAGGGTTGCCACTAAACCTCTTATGGTCTAGTTTGATCTTCTTGGGCTTCTTGCTGCACTTGCCATTTAAAAGCAGTCGGTGGGCAACTTGGTTGGGTGTGACATTTGGCTGCTGCGGAGGTTCTGTTGGATCCCCTCGGAGCTTTCGGATGGTAGACCATGCTTTCTTGCTGTTATGGGTCATATCGGTGGATTCAATTAAAGTATGCCAGGTTTTGATCTTTTCCTGGGAGATCCTCTCCATAACTTTCTCACCTTTAGCAGTTGTTTCAGCCGAAAAAGGATCAGCTTCAAACATGGTGATATATTCTTGATATTCTCTAGCACATTCGGAATCACACCACTAAATAACTCCCCATAGACTTGTGTACAAAATGACCTCTCACCAAACGTCAATTTCTCGGCTATAAAGCGACTGGTTATGTCAAAACTGGATTTTTGGGGAAGATTAGGACCATACCTCTTCAACAAAAATGAAAAAGTCATATGATGAAGGCTGATTTTTAGTTACAGAGCATCGAAAGATCTGCCTGTTTTCAAAACGTCCACGCCTAGTTGAATGTTACTATAAATTAAAATTTCACAGTTTCCCCAAATCCTCAGAAATTATACAAAAAATGGCACAGACAAAATATTTACCGCCCAAATGGTTTGTTACTAGTCCACACATTATGATTAATTTCAAATTTCATTTAAAGATACAACTTATCAACATTTTGTGACTCTTCATTTAGGCAAGGGCCATATTTGGGACGCCAACACTGTCTCAGCACTGACGTCGTCTGCTACACCTAGTTTATTTAGTGGCGTGATTCCATTCCTTGGAAAGGCCTGGTATATATTCCGTCCTACAGCCTCTGGGTATGAATCTCCGGGCAGTCTTGTTCACTAGTTTGGCAAATTTGTCAAGTGGTGGAACTACGCCTAATTTGCATAAATCCAAAATGGCCGCCAATTCCTATGTTTTTACATTCATTTTGTTGTATAGCTAGACCCAAATAGCTGTTGAAGCCCATAAAATAAACAGTTTTACATTAAATAAGTATATTATGCTTCATACGTTATACATAACCTGATTGGCGGAAGCATAACTAATTTGCATAAATTCAAAATGGCCGCCAGTTTTCAGAGTTTCATGATTTTTTGCTGTATTTCTTCTCCTATATTGCTCTGCAGTACATAAATTGTTAAATTTTAATATTTAATAAGTGTATTATACTTAACATGTTATTCCTTACTTGTATAAAACCAAATGGCTGTCAATTTTACAGTTTTATAGTAGATTCAACCCATCAAGTCACCTCTAGTACTTTTCTGAAGGAATTGGCATTGAATGAGGGGATGTGCAGTGGATGGAAATTAACATATTCTGCCTCCTCTCCCAACTAATCGACGCTGCCCAAAACTTTTCCTCCGGTGACACGATGGGTTGAATCTACTCTAGCTTGTTTTGATCAAACTTTTGAAACAAAATTTTGCGAACATGTGGCACACAACTTTTGATGGACTTTAAATTCATATTCCATATTAATATATTTCTACTGTATATCTCTGGTAACTTGGGTAAGCCGTGTGCCTTAATTTGCATAGATCCTTATGGCTGAAAAGTAGGCATTGCACATTAAATATTGATAAAAATATAATGTTCTGATGTAGAATGACTATTCTGACGACTATTCTAATACCTCCAACTGCTGTTTGATAGTAAGGCTGTACCTACTTTCTAGTCAAGCACTCATTGGTCGTTTACTTCTCCCGACCTGTCAACAGTCACCCGGGAAATCCGATCTCGCTGCTCCAGAAAGATCCTCCTTAGATTCCCCAGATCAGGCCACTGCCTATAGCTTGGTTATCAGTGACATCAAGATCACAGTCTCCAGTCTCTACAAAAAAGATCGAACTTCAGGAAAGCCAACTGGCCCAAGTGGTATTAGTATTCTAGTTCAACTGGTTTTTGTGCAATTGGACCTAGGGT
>JAMKCH010033587.1:0-15772 GCA_023653785.1 Ophioderma brevispina
CGTATCAACGCGATCGATTATAATAAACCTTACCAGGGGACTGATTTGAGGCCCAAAATGGGCTGGCGAAACTATGTGTCCAGAAAATTTAAGAAATAAGCTGCGACTCTTGCACGGCCTAGTGATCATTCCGCGTATCAAAAATCATATCGGAGAAATGACCCAGCGTGACCTACGCCAGAAGTCTTGTAGAAAGAGACGATTTCTGCAGGTCTTCCCAGGGCAGCAAGCCATCATTTCTTGCGGCCATTTTTAAATTTCTAACACTTGTTTTTGCGTCGTCTGCCGCAACCCGATTCGTTGTGTGACTATTACTTTAAGCATCTACAATACAAATCTTCAAGCCATATCTACCGCAAGTGACCAATAGGACAATTTTTCATAGCCGTATAATTTATATTTTGCGGCAAACCCGGGGTTTTTACACTTTAAAACGATGTAAGAAAGAGTTCAGAAGTCAATGAACTAAGTTGTAGCGCTGGCCAAGCTGGGCCAGTATTTTTTTTTTTTAGGGCAAAGAAAAATAACCGGAAGCACAATGTTTCTGCCGTATTTTTCGCATTCGGTCGTCTTTGACAGGCACATTATTTCATGACACGATGTAGGCTAATTTTAAGCTTATGGACATGAAATATTAAACGAAAGTCTAAAGCTGAAAATCATCATCAAATCTGAAAATTTCGCGAAATCCTACCCTGCAACCTGCCTTAATAATCTCGTCGTCCTGTGTACACACCATGTTTGTTTATAAATTGCGGTGGTTGTGTGTTGCATTGTGGGACATTTCGCTAGTATAGCCCCGGGAAAATAATTGCCGCGATCATATAGCCCTTCATTGGTAATTTGCTCATAAACGAACATTGATATACAGGGTGGGCTAGGTGCACCCTCTTCTATATATACCTCTAATGGTATATGCTGGAACTGAAAAAGAGCCCTGAAAATGAGGGACTTATCAGTGGTACACATACCAACACTTCCCTTCCTCCCAAAAATTTGGGGTGAGAACTCCCCCCCCCAACCTGTACATTTAATTGTTTTGGCGTCATAAACCCGACATTTGAAACATTTTTAATTTTTAATGTACCACATTTTTTACCATTAACATTTTAATTTCCCCATTTTTAATTTTTGTACATTTTACAATAGTGGCACACACAAACACACACGAGCACAAATGTACACATCACATATTTTCATAAAATAGGAAGTGCATTCAAAGGAAAAAAGAATAATTTTTAGTTTGTCAGCCCAAGAAAACTTTCTATTAAGAGTCAACTCCATGTGTGACAAAATCATGTTATTGCACTACCTTATATATACCTAGTATAAAATTACTAAGGCATTGCTATATGAAAAGAACTGCAAGTGGGTCAGGGGCACTCAGCCAAAATAAACAATCCAGGCCTACACATAAGCACATGTGGTGTATAACTAATTACTGACCTTGAATGTCCAAAAACTGGTTCCCTGTTTCTTGGTAAACCTTACTAACAATGCCTGCAAAGAGTCGCAAGACAACTACAGGAACCAGAGTATTGACTATGATTTTAGTCTAACAAGAAATGTGTTACAAGTGTTACAAAAGTGTAACACTTTTCCTGGCGTTTCTTGATAGTTATGCCCTGCTTCTTTCGTGTTAATGTATTCCAAGGGGGTGAGTGTGTGGGGCCCTATAGACCTTTTTTGCTCAACTCCTCCATATACTGTTTTTGTTTTCATACTGTGGAGTAATGGAAATAAAGGTTTGATGAAATATTGATCTTCCCCAGCACTCTCTTAAGACTTACTTCGTAAGGCCAATAATGGAGAATCGAATCAGATGTCAAGTCAACGAAAAAGTTATGTGTAACTCAATGGTCATAAGACACTATTCTTCATGTTCATAATTATACTGATTAACTAATAACAAGCCCTCACAATTGAAATGAGATTTAGGTGCGGGCAACCTCAACATGGACATGGATTTAGGTATTAAAGTGGTGTTAAAAATTTTAGTACTAGCTTCGACCCCTTAATATTGATTATGAACTTTAGGAAGCTAAGGCATCTCAAAATGAAGATTGATTCTAGGTATATCATATCCAACCCTAAAATAAAGGTGCAACACGAAATTTCAAGGCAATCCATGTTGTGATTTCATGTAGATCAGACACTCAAATAGATTTCTTACCTTTTATTTGGCCCCAGAAATGTCTAAGCGTGAAACTAAAAGGTAATGATTTGTCGTATCTTCAATATAAAACATACTGAATTTGTATTTGTTCCAATACGAATTACAAATTTTCACAGTGTTTTTACTACGGAATACAGCTTAAATCCTTAATTATGGGATCTAATTAATGACCGTAATTTTGCAACAGAAAATCAGTGCTTTCATTTTTTAAGACTGATATTTGAATTTTTGTATACACCCCTTTATGGAAAAGTAGTACTCTCTGTGCTGTCTAAATTTCTAGATTACAATCAGACAAATCTGAATTTCGTTTTAATAGTTGTCATTTTTAAAACTATACTATTGGTGTCAACGGATCAAATTTTAATAATTCAATTGTGTCACAAATTGAACAATTATTTTGTTGAATTCCCCGCTGGCTATTCTGATTTTAAAGCGTAAATATGAGAGTGATGTTAGGTTTTTCTATGTTATAGACGCGAATGATGATTTAAGTTTTTGTAAGAAGCCTCATATTCGTATGATTTAATGGAGATTGGAGTTTTATACAAAACTGCCATCTTCATTAAAAGGTCCTTAGATCTAAATCACTCTCCACCAGGAAGTCCCTTACAAACCTTAATCCCATCCTCCATTAACGAAGGTCTTGGGGCACCCAAATCCCATCTGAGTTCCCCCACACCTTAATTCCCTTTCCTCCATCTCCAGTATGGGAACTCGTCATAAACTCCTAACCTTTGGTCATCTTTGAACTCGTTGGTTTTTAAAGGGGTAACTGTTTTGGACCACTTGTGGTAAAAAAGTGTAACATTACCATTTTGTCCATATTTTACCCCTATTAAGTTTTAGACCGTTCATATAGTTACAATGTGTTTTAATATTGTATTAAGGGCCCTTTAAAATATGGTACAACAAGTAAAATAATTTTAGCATTCCACGAAGTAATATGGATTAGCCAACTTCATAAGGTAAATTTTATTTATTCACATAACTTTCCGAAAGCCTTCAGTTTATTGTATAAGAGTACCTGTTGCTGGACTTCGAATTGGAAAAAGAGAGCAAACCACAAATAATATAATACTGAACCAATCATTATCATTAATTATCTATCTTCAATTCATTTACATAATTTATCTAATAATCACTCACACGAATAATAATAATAATATCAACAAAATATAATAACAATAATAAACCGGAATAGTTTACAAGGAAAGCAACGAATTTGCACGACGAACACGTGAAAACGTATTAGGGCTATCCACAAATTACGATGCGACTAATAACCAATCATACGGTGTTTTATGAAAATATTTTATATCCAATACAGTTTGTTGCAAATAAGAAGAAGAATTTGATGAACCCTATTTTACGGGATTGAGAGAGCCAGTCTTAATTAGACATAATAGACCTGGAAAATTGTACCGTAATTTACAGTACTTTTTCATCTTTTTTGCATAATTTTCCTCTAACTTACTCTGACAAATGTCTACCACCGTGGAAAATTTCTACCAAGTTCTCTTATCAAAACTGCATTTTTACTAGGAAACTAGTAAATGTCAAAATAAATTATCACATGTTAAAAGCTCATAAATAGCAAGCGGAAAGCTATTTTTTTCAAATGATGGGCCACAAACCACGATATAGAATTAAACTTACTGCTTATAAGGAATTCCGTGATATGCGTCGGAAAATACTGTTAAATTTTTTTAACAAAAGTAATGCAGTTATTAAGACAATTGTCACATTAAGCTTCTTGCTTAATACTTGATTTCAATGACATGACATTGCCTAGATATTAGAGCATTACGTGGTGGCTCTGCCAGTTTATAACTAACTCACAAGAGAAGACGTGGACCAGCGCTGATTATTCCAATGGTGTCTTAATCCCTGTAACCTCATCATTACCATTGTCGTATCCCATGCAGCGCTTTGAATCAGTGATTTTGACTGGGCGTGGCGTTTGATTTGGTAAATTTGGCTGAACAAATATTGGATCACAGTGGAATTAACTTGAACTGTAAGGCAATTAGGAGTCACATTTTATGAAACTAAGGGTTTTTAGGCCAATAAACCAGTTTAATTACGTTATATGGATTGAAAAATACGAGGTATTTTCTACAAAACTCTGATAAATCAAGGAATTGCAAATTTGCTACCAAGAGCTAGGGATTTACAACGAGAGATTGTTCTTTTGATTTTCGTGAATATTGAACTACAAAGTGCAACAAGTCGCATGTTGAAAAACACTTCCGTTTTAAATTAGAGCAATTTTGTATAATACATAAGTTGTTTGTTTAAAAAATATTCAAATTATGTAATCAGCCATTGTTTCAAAACGCTGTGTAAAACCTTGTAAAAACTTTGAGAGGGTACTTCAAAACATTTACTTTTATTTATCAAAAAATCCTATATGTAGCTCAACTTTCCGGTTCCAGTGCGTTTTGGCTTCGGAAAAAAAAAATCTGCCGCCCCGAATGAAGTGGCCTACAAAAACATCGCAGCACAAGTTACACAAACCAATTTCTTCATAGGAGTACCTAAGTAGCCGCGGAGTACCCCCCCGCATGGTCACCAATCACCACACCGCAAAAGTGGGTGGTATCATCCACCTACTGTAGGTACACACAATAGCCTAACCCTATTCACCCCATGTGGGAGTACCTGCGGGGTACTCCCATACAAATAGCTTTGAGCTCTGGTTATTATTTAGTTATCTTATTCCATACCTAACATTTTGGGTGGTTCACCATATGTTTGTATGTTTTTTACACAATCTGTCATAAGGTTTTAATGATTCTCACTTAAATAATAACTGTTCTAATCTTGAAATTAGCAGAAAATGGTAAATAACAACATTTTTTGAAGTTTGACGCCCTCTATGGGCCAAAGTTGTTGGCCGCCAGGCAGCTGGTAGGGAGTACCTGTGGCAGGTACTCCAGATACTTCAAAGGTACTCCCCACACTGGTGGCCCACGTGTGTTACCTGTCAGTCACCTAGCAGGCACTGCAGAATACACTAGTGATGTGTACTGCATAGTAAACATAGCTGCTGTGCACCCAATGGCTTGTGTACTTAACTTGTACTTAGTTCCTGTATCGATAATGTATTGAGGGGTACCCTTGGAGTAGAGCTAAGAGCACACACGGAGTAGCCTATAAGCTCTTGGTTGCACCGTAACAATCTGGTTGTGTAGTGAGATCACCACGCACAATACATCACCGTTGACCCGTGCATATGACCTTCAGCTGCAAAAATCACTGACCATGATGGTCGGTCGCATTTTGCAGAAAACACAGGTCAATAGAAACTTCGCACTATCGCGCCTATTTGCCAGTATCAACCAGCTAAATTTTATCTGGATAAATTCTGTCTGCTCAATAGAAATGCACGTATGTTCTGAATCTGATCTATAATTTTTCCTACTGATGGGGTGGCTGCCATATTGGATTTTCATCCATAGGGCCATTTTGGTAAAATAAAAAACGTTCATCACTGCCGTGGATGCTAAAGCTGTCTACTTGTATTGCTCGACTTGAGTGCTGCCTTCGAATAACCATTGACAGTGATATTTTGGATGAAAAGGCTTTAATCCGTTCAGTATCACAGGCACTACCCTTGCCTTTTTAGATGCATACATTGTTATCTCACTGACTGTAGTACCCGATTGATGGATAAAAATGATCTATGTACAAGCAAGCATATTTTCAACTGCTCTATTCCTCAGAGTTCCATTGTAGGCCCACAAGGTTGTATAAGGATCATAACGTTAACTTTCACTCATATACTGATGATGATACTCGGCTTTTCTGTGAGTTTAATCCAAAGATTCCAGGTGATTGTGAGCATGCTCTTTGAAAACTTTCAAGCTGTATAGGGCCAAATCCAAAACCTCCGTTTCTTCGATGGACAGAATTTTACTGTTATTTTTGTTTGTATTTATTCCCCTACTTTAACCTAGGCATAATAATTACATGAATTGAATTTTATATAATATAAAAAGTGGTCAAGTTCAAGTATGTTGCTATGGCAACACAGTTTATGATTGCAATGGACGGAATTGACAAAAAGTGGGTTTCCAAAACTTCTGAACACTTGTTTCTTTATTATCAAAATTAAGGGGAGCTTGATTCCATTCTCAGTATACATGTTGAGAAAGAGAGAGAAATATTTTGAGAAAATTATTTCGATAACTGGAAATATCATCAAAAGTTAACAAATACAAGTGCGACGGAGGGAACATTTTTACATGCTGTCGTGCTGGAAATCTAATGTTGTATAACCATCAATAGTTTTATTAGATGCATATGTAAAGAATAATGAAAAATAAAAAACATACCTAGCAGACCTTTTACTTATATTTTTAAACATACGTTTTTTACCCTATTTGCAATAGACGGAACTGCGACGGAGACAATTTTTTTCAAATTTTATATGCTGTACTTTTCTATTTTTCCATAATAATTTCCTTTATGACATCATTTACAATTAAAAACAATTACAAAATGTTCTGTCTAAAAAATTTGAGCATTTTGGTTGACACATTAACCTGCTGGAAAATCCGTCGTCGCAAAAATGGCACATGTTATGGTACCCTCTATATATAACTGAATTTTCCAATGTTTGCTGTAAGGGTTTAATCACACTAAAACGGATGTTTTTTATTGAATTAAATGGAATGTGATAAAATACGTTTTGAAAAATAATTGATTGTTTCAAAAAAAAACCGCGACGGATGGAATTGAACAACTAGTTTGAAAATTTACTTAATTTGGAAACACATTTAGAATTTTGTTTAAACGTTTATTATACTTTTCAGCAACCCCTACCATACAAAAGTAAACATTCAAATCATCCTCACCATAGAATATTTACTCTTTTTTTAACAATTCCGTCCGCCGCACTCAGAAGATGCCATTTTGATCTTTTTCTGCTATTTTGGAATATTTGAATGCCACATTGGAAAAAAAAATGTTGAATTCATTGCCTCAGTGTATCTGTCTTGAACCATGATGGCATTTTTTTCTATTACAAGTCACTTTTATGAATCCTTGGTTTACCGGTTTTGGATTTGGCCCTATATAACTGATTAAACAAAACCTGGATGTCCAAAAACAAACGGCGGATGAATCATGAAGGCAAATTTATTTGTCTTGCCACCCCTGTTTGTAATACGGTTAGATCTGGGTTACGCTCTGTTCCTCCTGCGTCTGTGTGTGTATGGGGTTATGTTTTTATTCTACCATGAATGTCCAATCATATTGGTACTCTCTGTCAAAGTGTACATTGCCATATTCGACTTAGGTGCGTATTCGTAGGTTATCACTTTTTGATGCTTGCAACTAATGGCTGTGATATTTGGTCTTGTCCCGCATTGACAATGCCAACTTCACCTGAAGCTTAAAATTTTGTTAACATTGGATTTGTTATTTCCTATTTATCTGTATTTCATGTTTGTAATATTAATTTCAAATTTGAAAATATTTGTTGTAAGGCGCTGTGTGCTCTGTAAGAGTGCATTTTAATTATTACCTTAACAACAACTTTATGTACGGCGTTAAGGTGCAACGAGAGATTTTGAGGCATCCATGTAAGGTGTCATATTAGTGATTTCATATCGATTAAACTCCATCCTTTCTTATTAACCAATGTATTTTGGTAGCAGAAATTCTTAAAAGTAAAACAAAAGGTGATTTTATGTGCTAATTTCAATACAAAACATAGCTTGAATTTCGTATTTGCTCCTATCATCATACGAAATTAGAAATTAAAAATTTCACAATTTTTGGTACCAAAGAAATGATTCTCAGCGTTAAGTCCTTTCAGCTGGGGATATTTTTTGCTAAAAACCTTTACACCAGGGCAAAAAATCAGAATTTTCACATTTTGTAGGGACACCTGTTATTTGAAAATATTCGTTGCCACCTTTAAGGGGAACGTGCGTTTGTTATTCGCTCATTACGGCGTTAGGGGAAATATAGCCTCTCCGAACGCCTCCCTTCGTATTGCGGTTTATTCCGTTTTGGATAACAAAGGATATGAATATTAATTTATGCAAATTAAGGGGAATCCTCTAGAATAACAAAGGATATGAATATTAATTAATTTAAATAACTATTAGGTCTCATTATAACCTAATGAATATTTAAACCTTCCCCCTAACTATCATGTTAGAGTTATTATTATAAATAGACATCCAAAACCATCAATAGAAAATGATTTTGCTCACATTTCCAATGATTTCAAATATGTGGATACTGTATCTGCATGTAAGGCTTGATTCAGAGATTTTGAAATATATTTTTTTTCGTGTAGTAATTAAACATAGTTAACTAGATCCTCAAGATAGTTACCTAAATGCTTAATTCCAAAGTTAGAGTGAATCGGATTTTCGTTTTCATGCCGTAAAACATTTGTGCACACCTCAAAGGTGCCATAGGATACCGTGTATAACGAAATTCCGGATCCGGAATTTTATATCAAAGGTGTGATTTCTATATGAAGGACTTCGATTTGAGCTTAGTTATTTTACACAGTGATTAGTATATTGCGACAAGGCATTATGTATATGCAAAAAAACGCGATTGTTGAAAAAATTAGTGCGCACTCATGCGGGGAAATCTATGAGTCGGCCTTAAGAGTTTTTGACAGTCTCATATAATTCTGAAGTGAGTGGAGATGGAATCTTTTACTTAGCATACATGTTCATAATACCTACAGATGAATGTTAGAAATGACATTTCAGTCAAATCTGAGAGGTGACTGAACCCCATTGGTTGATCTGACATGGAATGACCAGTTATATGAAGGGCCTTCCATGTCTTCAACTTCACCCAACTTTCTAAAAGCTGACAGATGACCCTTTAGAATTTGATTTCTTGTAGAAGAGAGAGAATTTGATCTCTTGTAGAAGAGAAAATAATAATATATGGCGTCTCTATATGAACTCATGTAGACTAAATGCCCAGCAGCCACTCAAAGGCAAAATAAAATTTTAATTGTCAAGGTCCATTAAGGCACATTGTACTGTTAGAATTTACATGTAGGCACTTGGTATATTTAAATGCCGCCTGGGCATTTCTGAAGTTTTCAAGTTTCCAAGTGTTAGAAGTCAGTGTTTTTGATGGTATATCTGACAAATTGGGTAAATTTCCAGAGTAGTCATTTGTAGCTTCTTACTCCTTTGTGTTATAGTATTAAAGAAATTCTCAGTGACATTATCAGGCTCCAAAATAAGAATTAGGGCAGGCAAGCTAGGCAATTTTGCCCATTTTTAAAAGGGCCCAAGGCATTACATGTTAAAGAATAGCAATTTTTTTAGGGCACCAAGGCAAATGGTAGGGGCACCTACAGCAAATTGCCTCAGGTGCCTTAGGTTATTTTGGAGCCTGCTTATTATATTATTCATATAAAAGAAATTCTCAGTGACATGGCAAGAGAGGGCTAAAGGGGGGTCTCGACAAAAATTCTGGAGGATTTAATGCAAAAACGACATGGATTATCAATTTACTGTTTTAGTGGTTTGTTATATCAACTGAAAGGAACATTATATTGAATTGACAATTTTGAAAGGGTCACCTGCCACCGCCTTGGGTTAGTTTGGCATGGGAATAAACAACCGAGCGCATCCCGGAAGACGGGAGTTCCCATCAGAGTATAAGCACAAATTCTGTTAGCTCATCAGCATCACCAACATGTATCAAAGATGACATCTCCAGAGTTCCCAGCATCAATGTTCATGAATCTTACAAGAGAAGATATCAGTAATCTCCCCACAATGCATTGCTTCCAATGGAGATTTTTGTACAGGTAGTCATGTGAATCGTTAGTGATGAAACTTTCTTAAAATTCACGTTTGTGAACAGTACTGTTAATTTAGCCATGTTTCATCACTAACCACGATTCACATCAGTACCTGTACAAAAACCTCATTGGAAGCAATGCATTATGGGAAGCTACTGAGATCTTCTCCTTGAATCTTACCTTCATCATTGGTTGTTCCAACCCATTCGCCATTCGTCCATGTCAAATCGGAGAGGTAATGCATACAAAACTGTGCTCATGTTTTTTCAGTTGTGAGCCTTTTCAATGATTTCTCCCAAATCAGTGCATGCTTGGTATCATCCCCATGGTTGATGTCATTTATGATTGGTGACTCTTGTTGAAATCCTGATGATGAAAATGAACACTTCTGGATTCCATCTTACTTTAAACCAGCGACGGTCTTGGTCTGCTTTTTCAGATACCAACATTTTGAAATCTGGTATCTCACTCATCTCCGAAGAAGAATGTAGACTTGATGAACTCGAAGCCTAAAATACAATAACAGTAATAAAAAGTTCACCTACATGTAATAATGGACATGGCTGCTATATATTTATTTTGAAATAAATTGCAAATTACAAAAGCTGACATATGCAATTAAATAATGAAACAAACAATAAAATATAATTAATACGAGAAGCACAATGCAAAAGCAAGTAATTTCGTATACGAGAATGGGCCATACATGTAAATGCCCAAACCCAAAAATGATCTCTTATCCAGTTAGACTACATACATCAGTCATATAATTGATCATAAAATTAATTAGTCATTAAGGATAATTTTGTAAAATTCAAAAAATAAAAAAAGTAAAAAAAATAGCTTTAAAAAAAGACCAAAAAGAAGATAAGTATTCATCTTCATTTTGAAAATACCATTACCATTTCATATTTTTACGAAAAATGTCACATCTCCACACTATTGAGCAGGGCTGGAAAAAACCCAACATTTCCCAGGAACACAATTAAAATTTCCCTCCAAGATTGCAAAATTTCCCTTCTCTTCTTATGTATTTCTTTATTTCATACAAAACGTTCCCCGCCAAATAGAAATTTCCCATCGGAACCAGGTCCCAGGTTCCCGACTTTTTCCAGGCTTGCTATTGAGATTCCCGACTTAAGACGCATGGCCCTATTTAAATTTGGATTAATTGACATTAATTGTCATAACTTCCAAACTAGCTTCCTGGTTATCATGATTCAAGTACCAAAGTATTTCCTTTGACAGTGATCTATTTTGCAATGACTTTCATGGAAAAGGGAGAGCTTAAAATTTGTTACATGGTCATCCCTAATTGTAGAAAGGTGAACTACCCCTAATTTTTTTTTATATGGAAATGTTCTGATCTTTCAAAAGTTTTCATTCAACAAATTACCATTTGTGTTCTGCTACATGCATGTAGGCTAATTGTCAGGGTAGACTGACGTCAGGAAGGGCATCCGTCAATTATCTTTTGCTCCAATAAATCCTCACACACAGGATGCTGATTGTGAGGTGAAATCGTCCGGATCCGGCCACCCAGTTTACGGGGACAAAACCGGATTTTAAAACTTTGCCTAAACTAACACACTGCTCCAAACTCAAAGTAAGGCTTAATGGCCATGGCGAATATTGAATTGGAGGAGTGCAGCTGCTATCTCCAGCTTGCCAGTGATTGGCTGTGTTTCAAAATGATCAGAACGGATTCGATAAGCAAATACTGGTATTTTTGACTAATTAGCAAGGGCAGGGCTAGAATTTCGGCGAGAATCCGAGAATCGATTCTCGCAAAGATTCTCGTAAACTTATTTGCGTGAATCAATTGTGATTCTTGTAAACTTTTTAACACAGTAGCGAATAATGATTTCCGCAAAATTTGTTTTGGGGAATCAAGACCGATTCTCGCACACAGCGACGAAATTCTACCCATGCAGGGGCGGAACGTTTTCACATCGGGGGGGAGACAACTTTAAAGATTACTTTGTAAAAAAAAAATTGCGAGTGAACCGAGCGGAAAATGTGTCCTAATGTGGGTATGTGTGTCTTAATTATTTAGGTAAAATGATGTTTTTCTTTAGTAATGGCCCTTCCTGGCCAGTTTAAAACATGTTCTTATGGTGCTTTTGCCATTTTTCTTCATGATTTGTATTATGTGTAAGAATTTCAGGGGGGACAGTCCCTCTGGTTATCACGGGGGGGGACACGTACCCCCCCCCCCCCCCCCCCCCCGCTTCCACTGCCCATGCTAATTAGGACAAATGAGTTGCAATCATTTCTCATACATGGCTACAATTGTGCAAGTTAATATCTCTGACATTCCTTTAAGTCCGGAAAGATTCCTTATTATCGCTGAAACCTTTCATAGCGGACAGAATCGATACAATAGGGTTCTCTAACAATTTTATGTTTATTGCTATTCTATCGATACAAAATTAAATAACGGAAATATTCTTTTACCCACTTGATAATGAAACCACAAATCACTGACTCCAAGGAAGTAACAAAATGTTTAATTTCATAATGTATCACTTCTTTAAAACACCATCTGGAAATGGGAGCATGTCGGACGGATCAAGCGGTCCAGACGGAATGGAAAGTGACATTTTTAACTGATTTTACTCAATTGTGTAAGTTCTTTTGGTACCGGTACCCCTAGACACTAAATACGGTATTAGTATTAGTAAACTGTTACGTACAGGTACTTTTTGTCACTTTGATACAAGCAAAATTATGGTTAATTTAAATAAAAAAAGAAAAATTTCATTAAAAATTTCATTGATCTGACGGTTGCTTTTGATGTTATAAGCAAATGTTTATATCAAAAAATATAAAATTTACATACAAAATTAACAAATTTCTTCCAGAGTAGATCAAATTTGCATATTAGGCACACTGGCACACATACCGTACTATAGCTTAGGCCAACGGTTTCTAATAAAAAATCTCACCATTTCTGTGAGGTAAGTCACTGGGGGGGGGGGGGGGGGGGGAACGACGAGGCTATGGATCACGAAATGCCTTAATTAAAATTAATCTTTGAATGTTCTTCCTTTGATATATTTGTTGGTTGAAATTCCATCGACATGGTCAGAAATTTGAGTACCGGTACCTGCAAAAATTAAAGCGTCAAATAGGTGTAATGACAATTTTGTCTTTTTTTTACTTTTATTGGAATGGAAAAAATTTTAGTATTGTGCCCCACCTATGAATTTGGCAGCCTCACGGAATAAACTGCATGTTGAAGGATGCAGGGTTCGCATTAGTGGGCGTTTTTGCGTCTATGAAGCACTTTTCCAAAGTTGGAGGACGCCCTAAGCTATAATAGAGAAAAAGTTTGCGTCTGTGTGTGGACGCAAAAATAACCACTGAAAACTACACACATCCACAGTGTTTGCTCTGGCACATGTCAATCATCATTTTCACTCAACAATTTACTGTTACTACTATTAAATACATGGAGCAAATCGTGAAAATAAAATATATGTATTTAAAATTGACTGTATTTTATACTCTTTTTATTAAGTTCACTAACCTCTCTCACTGTTCCAAAGGTATTCAAGATACTCCAGGTCCTTTGGAGTTTAAGGCAATGAAATTCAATGTGATTTTCCCGTAAACTTTTTGGCAATCATAATTAGGTCACTATTTCATTTTCATTATTCGTAATTTTGAAGAAACAGCATTTCAACCAACCATCGGCAATGCTCTACTAGCCCTACAATTGTGTCAAAACCACCCTACAATTTAGAAATTATGATTTTGCAATGGTTGACTAATTAATCAACGAGTATATTTCTGACTGTTTGATCAGGACGCGTAATTACTCTCGCTACACCAGTGCCCCTCGGCAGAGGCCCAAATACCCGGAAACAGAATCATGGCGATGGTTGTGATGAAAGTTTCAATGTTATAGGCCTACTTCGCATCATAACGACAATGTGTCTTCCGATAAAAGTATGCGTCTGTTTATGCCGTAATTTAGTGTTAAATTGCGAACTGGCGTAAACTTGAAGCTACTTAACACCACGGGCACGGCCCTTCGTTCTTTTCGAGCTGTTCGAAAGTCAAGTAGAGCAGACCTTAGAAAAAAAAAAAAAAAGAACAAGAAAAAAAAAAAAAAAAATACATTTGTTTTTTAAATTGATATATTTACTAACAGCATGCTGCACCCCTTGGTTTTTCTACATATTTTATCCTTTTTTGAGTGTATGTAAACGTTTAAAAATCCC
This sequence comes from Ophioderma brevispina, assembly GCA_023653785.1. Taxonomy (NCBI): domain Eukaryota; kingdom Metazoa; phylum Echinodermata; class Ophiuroidea; order Amphilepidida; family Ophiodermatidae; genus Ophioderma; species Ophioderma brevispina. The sequence continues at coordinate 14,210 of JAMKCH010033587.1, forward strand.
GTTTAAATACAATTGATGGCAAGTCCACGCCAGAAAACATGTCACCAAAATAGCCATTTTGTTGACTTGTCAATCACTGTAAATAATATAAATATGCTTATAATGTTCCACAAAATCAACCACTTACATTGTTTTCACACATCGCGCGTTCTATCGACTTTCGTTGCTGTTGCCGAGTCTAGCGAGTGTCTAAATATCAATTAGTTACCTTGATTGTAATTCTTAGCCAATTGGGACCATTGTAAATAACTGCTGTCGGTCTATTTGGCCCGTGCATCGTCTCACTTGCACAAGATGGCATCCCACATTATTATGGTATTGTCGTGACAAGCCGCTGGAAATGGATGTACTATTCCTTTCATAAAAATATTTTCCAGACCTCCTCAAATTACGCTGTAGCTTGCTATCATGAAACGGTCAGGGTTTTTAATGTATGTAGCTATTTCGCTTTGTATATTGTAGGTCAGTGCCACGATTTTTATTATAAACTGGTAAAATAAATTTACATTTTTTTAACCGCCAGTCTGAGTGTACTACACACATTGTGTAGTCCTTCGCTATGATAAACAGAAACATTTTGGTGCTGGGCACCATGAGCCCTCGCACTGGCAGAATTATGTTAAAACATCCAAAATAGCCATTAAGAACTGAGAGATAAATAACATTTTCAACAAAAAAAGGCTAGTGTATGTGACTTTTATTGAAAACTGATTGTATAAATAGTGGTATCGTAAACTTAACTCAAGTTCACTATACTCTTGTTCAAGTTGACTATAGTATCTAAATAGTCGACTCGATCATCGTACCTGATGTCAGCTGTCAAAAGTTGTCAAGATTTCTGATAAGCAATGATATAACCAGGCACTTCTGGCACTTCGCCCAACTGGCTAGCTCATATTGACCCCACTAAACACATGAAAATAGAACCTTGTACAGAATCCCATATAAATTGTATAAAAACACCTGAAAATACAATCTATCTCACACTGTAATCTCATTTTACCCTTACAACTATTTGTGTTTTGCAGTATATTTATGCCATGTTTCATCACAACCATGTACTAATTTTAGCACTGTTCTCATTTTCAATTAGTCATTAAAAATTGTTATACCAGAGGCTCTTCAGGCTTCATGCAGCAAAAACCTCATTCTTCCAAGTTAACTCCACATCTATAGCCCCGCGCTCCCGCGCTGGGCAATAAATGGAAACCAGGATAGCGACCCAACTCCTTCTGGCGAGGTCACACTAACTTCGAGCTTTGGTGATAAGCCTGTACCACACAGCCACGCGGCCGTAAACTATGACGCTCAACATGGGGGGGGGGGGGGTAACGCGCTAACCACGACTAAACCATAAGAAATGTCTTATGGTTTTAAACTTCGAGTAAACTTAAAGTTTAATAAACACGAGTGCGTCCGCACGGGCACTAACTACAAGTTAAACTTCGAAAATTAAACTACATGTAAACTTTAAGTTTAGAGCCCTCGTCTGAACACACCTACTATTTATCGTCATAATTGACAATGTTTATTTCTTGCTACCTAATCTATCAAATTAAAATA
>JAMKCH010033588.1:0-23667 GCA_023653785.1 Ophioderma brevispina
CATCTTTAATATAATGGCCTTCACCCCAAAACCCCCATCTGTAAGTTTCGCGCCGATTTTCCCAATCCGTTTTTGATGTAACAGCTAGACACGTGATTTTTTGAGCCCATAGGTAACTGTGTAAAACTATATTGGTCGACCAAAATTGAGGCAAACTTTCGCTCATAACTCCCAAACCAAACATCATTTGCCCTAAGATTTTCACAGGGTAACATGAGAAAAAATGCTTTCCTTCTGATACCAAAATGTCGACCACTTCCCGTAATCGGGGGGTCTCTGGGGACGAGGCTATTAGCGATCAGGCCATGGACCTTTAATTTCTCAGTCTATTTCCTTCACTTTAGCACCCGCAATATCAAACTTTGCCCTCACTTCCTCTCATCTCTCTTATCCAGACCCAGTCTTGCACTCACTACTGCTCCCCATTCTTACTCTCGGATAATATAACAATAAATTAATTTCATTCACTACATTTTGCGTTCTCGTCTTTTCACACGCTCGCTATATGCAGAGATATAAGCTGTGGGCCGCTCCATGGACTTTGACCTCGGTGTCGCTGACGTTGACCTCCCGCACGTATCCATGGGGGCAGGCAACCCCCCACCTGAGTTGGCTTACAATTTTGACTTAAAAAGCTAGTATCTTACTCCTGGTACTTATCGCCCCAGAAAAACATAAAGAACATAACCGTTTGCTGTTCAGACCACCTAACTCTGACTCATCCATGTCGTTCGTGAGTTGGAACAAATCGTCAGATTGGACAATTTCTTGACTGCAAATCACTACTAAATTACAATATAACTAATTTTAACTAAATCACATTGATAATGAGAAAAAAATGTTACTCTGCTCTGGACTCAATGGGAAGATGGTAACATGAGCACTGTTGATGAGGGGAACCTTACCAATGGAGGATCCGGGACCGCGTCGGCCCTCACATCATCGAAAAAAAAAATCATGTGCCAATGACCTTACTTACGTTGGCAAATATTCTGTAACACATAAATTTCCACCAAAATTTTCAGATACTAAGAATTACAGACCCGATTTCAGTGGCAGGACCTATTTTTTTTTAATTTGTTATGGTCTTTTCTCCAAACTAGAATTTTCATGATTCAAGACCTTAACCACTCGGGCCCGCCCCGCTTCTCGTTTTTTTTTTTCTTGCTACAATAAATTTGAAAATTTACAATAGAGCACGTAACAATCAATAGGTTTGTAATTTTCTTGAAATACTTTCTGAACATTCGACTTATTTACCACTGCTTGTGTTTGTTTACCTTTTAACATATGGATGCTTGAACGTTCCATTCAATACATGTATAAAACATGTGAGTGAGTGGTTGATTTCAGAGTCGGTAACAAACTAAGCTTGACCAATTCAATTCGGCCTTTAAAACAGTCCATTTACGTACCATTAAAGAATTAATGTGTTGAAAAACTTGCTTGTGAATAGCCACATAAAAAATTAGATTGGCGTTATGTTTTTGTGTCGATGTAAATCCTCCGTATTAACTTGACTTTGCGTTTAATTTTTTTATTCACAACTGTTAAAGTTGTGTGATTAGCAGTATGGATTTGCAAACGCTTAACGGTATTATTTACTTTTTTAGCCCTTTCGGGTCGGTATGATTGTGGAAATAAAGTGGCCGGGAATGAGGTAAAGGTTGGCGACATTGTTTTTTTTGTCTTCATGATTGAATATTAATATTATTTTGTTACAACTTTTGCAAGTCTCAGAACGTGATATCTAAGTAGGACTCTTTAGGTGCGTAATTACGGCGATTCGGCACATTTCATCGCCGGGCAGATTCTATAGAGTCTCCAGTGTTTGAGTTTGTCGTTAATTTTAATACTCACTCCCACACTCCTCTCATGGGCGCCAGATACGAGAACCGGTGAATAAAGAATTCCCTCCTCCAGATATTTGTAATGATTATCCACCAAAACAGCATTTTTCATAAATTGACACGTGCGTAGCTTTATTCAGGGTCATTTCCGTACCGCTATAGAATCAATGATAGTCATGAAATATTTGTACTTTTTGATAAGTAGTGCAAAAAGCTTTGTAACATTCAAACTATGCGCAACTAAATTTTCATGCCTATCTTTGCTATATCTCGACGCCAACTGACATTTTTGTTTAGGCAATCATTTCCGTAACACTCATTTCCGTATAACACAAGTTTTCATGAGTACATGATTTTTTTAATTGTCTTTTGGCCAAGATTGTGATACATTATTGTTTTCCTGTTTCCTTTTCATTTTTTGGAGCTTCATTCTCAGTGTAAAAAAAAGTCATTTCCGTAACAAGGTTGGTCATAACATTGCCATTTCTGTATGCTTTTTCATTTCCGTAACATTAGTAGTTAATGCTCATAGCATGGAATGTAATGTCACCAATAGCATTTTTCTTCCTTATTGATATATGGACATACCGTTAGTTTTGCTTTTCCCCTCTCTGATCTGAGTATATTATTTTAAAAAAAAGCATCTTTGATTAAAAATACAATTATAGTCGCAGTTTTTACCAAAAATTACTATTTTGGAGGTGTCACTTTTGAAGTTTCATTTGCATGTAATATGAAAAAACAATGGAACATTTTCCCTGTGTGAGAGGAAATAGTCCATAACATTTTATAAACTGACATTGGAACCTGAATTTATGCTTTTAAAAAAATGATTTTCCTTTGTCACAGTATTGTTTATATAAACATGTTACGGAACAATTGGACTACATGCAGTGACCAACTTGGAAAAAAGAAGAAATACACATATAGACAATCGTAGATTGGGCCCACTTATTTTTCCGCAGTTGTTATTGGGTGTAAATCTTTGCAGAACATCTCTCGAAGTTGCAGATATATTGTTTTGAAAATCCAAGTTCACTGAAAATGAAGTGACACTTAGCGAAGAATCACCCAAAAAAGACCCGACCTTGACACGTTTATGCTGTCGTAATTGCATATTTCTATATCTAAAGGCTAAAAACTGATTTGGGGGTTTTGGTGAAGAAATAAGGCAAATGTGATAGATTTTGTAAGCTGATCTGATCCATTTTAACCCAATTAACCCCATTATAATTACTGGGTTTCAAGTTCTCATCTTTTTCCTGAATATGGTGACAAATCTTTATGACCTTTGCTTCACCAGGAGTACATTGCAAATGATATATTCAGTCACTTCAATGATAACGTGCATGAATGCAATTAATTTATAGTCAATTTTATTTTAAACATAGAACATTCAAAAAGTAATTATCACCTGCTGGTCAGATATGCAACAAGCTCTCTCTTTCATAACTTTATTCTCCAAATTTAACTATTTTAAAACCGTTCAATTGCTATGTCCATTGCCATAAGCTTTGAAAAAAAATAAGTGATATGAACATTTCTGCATTAACTAACTTGAAGAAGCTTGACTGCCATGATAAAAATGGCAGAGCTTCCATGCTTCGTGTCGAGACGCTCGCATGCATCCCGGCGCTGTGTCCCTGCTCTGCAGGCCATTCTAATCCCATCTCATCTTACATCGCTCTACCCCCCCTCCAGTCAGTGGCTGGACTCTGCCCTGTTGACCGCATCAACACATGAGGGATCCCTTGGTGCACCTGTAACACAAGTTATGGGTGAGTTCACTTGAACTTCAACTTTTTCAATTGAGGTCAATTTTACCTTTTTAATCCTATTTTCAACTTGACCTCACATGACCTTTACCTTATCACATGACCTTTGACCTCATTCAAAACATATAAGGGATCAATGACGTAAAGAAAATCTAGACTGCTAGGGGCCGTTGTTATTTGCCCAAAATTGTTGTGGGCTAAATTTACCAACGGTGCACTTCGAATTCCATCCAAGCAAACAGCTCTCACATTTTCGTACCACACAGCAAATCAAGGCCTAACAGAACACAGGAAGTAGTACTTTAAATAGTGAAACGATAATTCTGCTTATACGTTCCTAAATAGGTTAATGAGCCAATAACCCAAACCCTGACCCCCCCGGGATTTTTGGAGACCACTATTTTGGAAAACCTTATACACATAGCTATCAAAATCAGGTGGTTTTATGCAAAAATCCCCATCATGGGTTAAAGGTGAGGGCGCTTTTTTTTTTCTCCCCCACAAGGGACGGCCCAATATTAATTTAACGCACTTGTTTGAATATATGTTCTATGTTTGATCCAAATTAATGCACTATGTGACTCTTAGGTCGCACCAACACACAACAAGGAATAGTGAACACCTTTTGGTGCTGAACCAGCCTCTAGAGGCGTCATATTTCAAAAATGGCCACGAAACAATGAAAACCACCGTGAGTTACACACTTAATGCCGCTTTAAAGGCCAAAAATGTCGGGTCACCTATCAATGACTTTGTCATGCACCTGGTGGAGTATAGGTTGAGTATAGTACACACTTTACAAATGAAGTAGTTAGCTTTTAAGTGTCATATAGAGGAGGGCGTTGTTTTATGTTTAAAAATGGTTACGACACTATACACAAGACCACAACCACAGCCTCCTCCTTAATCACTGATCAACATTTCTTGAGTATTGATGTGTTGACGGATGGTTACTAAGTGAGCAACAAGCCTCTTACTACGCCTGCTTGCGAGAGCTTCAGGCAAAGGAGTGTACGCGTTGTGTGACGCAAACCAAACGCGTCCACATAAGTCGTTGTTGTAATAAATACTAACGTATTCAAACACACAGGTGCTTGAGTTGTGTCTATGTGGGCTCAGGGATGGAATTGCCCCGGGGGAGCGTGCTCATGCCTCTAATGTTCGGCATTTGTGCCGCGGACCGGCTGAGAATGCGGAAGCCTGTCGTTTGTCTGGAAAAAAACAATATTGGAATTGGCGCACAGGATTGCAGATGTCAAACGGAGACTCCAAAGGCCCTTTAGATGGGCTCGCCCCTTATTGTGAGGAGAACCATCAGCGCGCAAGTCCCTCCGGGGCAAGGTGAGGGTGCTTGCTTTCTGTCTGCGCGGCACCGAGCCCAGGCGTTATCTTTGAGTGACCTGTCTGGAGCGCCCCTGGTGGAAGCACTGTGATAATAATGTTTAATTAGGAGTACACCTTGGACCGCACTCTCTTATAAGCACCCACCATCGGAAACAGTGGCGTCCGTAGATAGGGAGGGGCAAGGGAGGGAATAGGCCCCGGACACTACCTCAGGGGGGCGCTGAAATGATGTTTCGAAAAAAAAAATACCGTTGTTGTTGTGATTTTTCTTATTATTTGTCAAGGCAGTATAGTTCATTACGCTTCAAGAGCTAATGATATAACTGAGAACTCTCCGAAGGCACTCAAAATACTAAAACTGAGAGGTTCCGGGGCTCCGTCACCTTTACCACCCGCCAGGGGCCCGTTATAGTTCATCGCTTTCAAGATAATGAGATACTACTGAGATCTCTCCGAAGAGCACTCAAACATGCTATTTAACTCAAGGAGCTTCCACGGGCTCCGAACCCTGACCCGTTCAGGGGCTAGTCTATAGTTAATATTGACTTTCATGGTTGTGAGATAACCGAGAGCTCTACGGATGCCCTGAAACATGCTAAATCCCAAGACCCTCTGGGCTACGCTCCTGGACCCCCGGAACGTTCAGCATAGTTCATCCGCTTCAAGATAAGGACATAACCCTCTCCGAAAGCACTGAACATGTTAAACTCAAGGGCTTCCGGGGTCTCTGCCCTGAACCCACAAGGGGCTGTTCCCAATACAATGTATGCCCGCATGCCTGAGATCGACGGCGCTTGCCCTTTTGCGCTCATGTGTGGCGTATGGCTGCCGTATGGGGGGGTCAGTCAGAAGTGGACCCCGCCGCCGTTGGGTGCCTCCTGCCGGTTTGTTGCGGGGTGTCTTCGGCCAGCGCTCCAGCGGACAACTTAAACATGCAGCAGCGTCCGTAGCATGCAAGAGCATGGCTGCCAAGTATCTGGTATGGAGCGCCTCCTTGTGTTGGGACGAGGCCGGCAGCTGACCGCCTTAGGTCCGGGGTAGTTCCTTAGGCAAAGTCGGGTCCTTTGAAATAGTCTCTAGAAGGAGTTTGGGGGTTGGATTGGGAAGAAAGAATTGCTGTAAACCAGTGGCATATTATGGGTTTGAGCCTGGTGAGCGTCTTTCCGCCTGGGGCTGGCTTCTCGGGGGCTCTAGTTACGGTTGTCTTTGTCTCAGCTGATGAGATCCAGATCGGCCGATCAAAGGTTTTTCTTGCAGAAGTGAGTCTACCTGGAAGCAGATCAGTACACTGGAGCATATTTTGGTCTTGCCCAATGTGTGCAACAATGTTACAGACAAGGCCCCGTGACAGAATTCAGTGAAGCAGCCAGACATTGTAAACCAAAACTTGCAGATTCACATTTGAGACCCACTGTGTTTGGATACGATTAAGAAGAATTTCAATTTTAATAATCATTATTGTTCAATGGCGATCTTTTAAGCAATGATGTTTCCTTGGTATACGAGCTTAATGCAGCTCCTTTGATTCAGAAATTCACATTCTCTTTCCTCCTCCTTTTTGAGTCAGGTCTTAAGTGTCTTCTTTGTATCAGATTATTCTCCTTCTTACTATTATGTCAGGACAACTCTTGTGGCATCAACTATCTTGATGGCCACCTGTATCTAGTTCACCATCATTTAATTCCAACCATGATCATCTGGTGGAGGAATTTCTTGCTCTACCACATCTGCCTGGGTGTACCCAAATCAGGGCTTGATAATTGGCTCTTGGATGTGCATCCTCAACAAATTTCTCATACGAGTGTGCTCGGCACATCAGTCGATCCTCCAAGGCTTAGGAAGGCATCTATCTTTTGTCACGTTTTGACTTAGCCCTGTCGACCCAAAGTCATTTTTGTAATAAAACTCCCGACCCCCCCCCAGTGATTTCGTTATGAACATCCGATTCCTGTTAAAGTTGGTACCACATGGTAGCTTAGGTTTCTTCTTTCCAGTGGTATCAAATAAGTGCCAACATCCCCATTAGACGTCACTATACGTCATGTGAGGAAAGTATGAAAATACATGTATGAATTATAGGGTGGGAAATTGAATATTTCGCAATTTTAGGACTCAAAAAAAAAGTATTATGATAGCAATGAAAGTTCTCATTTATATAAAACTTAGTCATTTCCCACAAGTAGAGCCAAAAACCGCTGAAAATTGGACATCCTAACATTTTGGGAAAAATTGAATTTCCCCTATGTGTGTCTATGGAAATTGACAAATTTGCTAACATGCGAACTTATGAAGTCATTGTGACGTAATGCTCGGCATGTTGTACTTCATTTTGGTAGCAAAGGAAGAGGAGGCCCATAGAACTATCTATTGGACCAAAATCAAGTGCATTTGATGTTTCTGTGTTGTGCTAGGCATTTGGTACTTCTCTCCCGAAGGGGGTGGTTGCATTTTGGCAGCCATTTTGAAAAAGCGCCCGCACCGTTTAACCAGGGTGGGGATTTGCAGACAACCTGAATTCAGTTGCTTATGGTCTAAGCTTCACAAAAATGGTTGTCTCCCAAAAATAGCCGGGGGGAAGTGCAGGGGGGGTAATCTGGTAGCCGTTTAGTCTAAAGGCTATGCAAAACCAATGTTGCCAAAACCACTATTTTCATCGGGAAGGGGACGGAAGACTGTACTTGGACTTCGAACCGGCAAAACTACGTGACGAAAAGTGATTGCCCTGGTTGGAGGCGGGCCAGCCGCCAGAGTACGGCTCTTGTCTGTTTTTTTGAACGATTTGAAATGTTTTCACCAGGTCATGACAAGATGTGCAATCACAAGTGGTAGGTAAAGATATCAACGATCGCTTAGATTAAGGTAAATTTGTGTTTTGAAAGGTCGGAAGAATGTCAAATTTCAGTCATATATGATGGCTGTAAATTCGGAAACCTTGTGTCTTAGCACAGTGCAAAGCGATCGTCGACGCCATAGCTGGGTTATAGCATCACAACACAGATTGTCTGGCATGGCGAATTTCCTAATTGTTAGCAGATTATCAATAATTTTATTGTTCCAATTTTCATATTTTTTTGTAAATGGGAATCAAAATGTAGGGCCTGCGTCATCGAATGGTGGAAAACCGAAAGCAAATGCAAATGAATTCGCTATTGCCGTTCACATGCAGGAATATGTCAGAACTCATGTTTGTAGTTGTTGTGAAATTCCTAAAAACAGTAAACTAACAGAACAGGAATAAGGGCCTAGCATACTAGGACCTAGCGTCATTCTGTCCATGCCCTTAACTTAGGGGCATAACCTAAACAGGCCAACAATTGATGTTATCATTATTTAATCTCAATTTTAGGTACGATTACTGATAACACCTAATGTGCCTAGCGCCCTAGGTTAGGGCATAGGCATAGCTAGGGTGCTGGCTTAGACAGGCCCTAGACTAGGCAAACTTCAGTTGGTTAAACATGACAGATGTGCTAATGTTTTTGTCCATGGACTGGCATTGCTCATTCAATGACATTGCAATTTAACTTTCCTAGGAACTAGGTCGGGATAGGGCCTAGCTGGCTGGCCTAGGCAGGCCCTTTAGACTAGGATAAACATCATTTGGTTACACATGACAGATGTGCTCTGTTTTGGCCATGGATTGCCATTGTCAGGTCATGACCATTGGTACAATTTTAACATGCCTAGGCCTAGGCTAGGCTAGGTGGCCTAGGCAAGCCATAGGCTAGGATAAACTCCAGTTTGCGTTTTACACATGCAGATGTGCTACTATGTTTGTCCATAAACTGGCATGCTAATGCAGATGACATTCAAGATTTTTACATGCCATCATCAGGAATCAACTGAATATTTTTTAAATAATAGACTTTTTTGAGCGACCAATCCAACGGAAAATGAATGGGAGAAAGGACTAGCCTCGGCCAACATAGAAAAACGCCACCAGCAGATCTTGCACGCATCAAGTTGGAATGTCGAAGTGCACCCAACCTTTGACACTTGGAGAACAAGTATATTCTGACTATAGGCCTGTTGCGTAATGCTGTAGGGAGTTTGTATCTTAAAATGACCCTTAATTATTGCTACAACCAATAAGTCAGCCTCATGACCAGTGACATGACATAACAGTATATTGGGGCAAATCACATGGCGCGCAGATCCAGATTCGATGCGCATCACCGAGATACCGAGATCACAGATCCAGATCATGGGAGACCCGGTTTAGAAGCTCTAAAAAAAAAACAACGGTTGCCCGGCGCAGTTTGAGGGCGAAAGTACAGTGCCCTTTTGAAGCGTAAAAGTGTTACAATTGCTAAGCGTAACCCTTGGTGATCGAGGAATACTTTACGCGAACCTAAAAAGGACACGCTTAAGTTGGGGAATCTAGTCTGCAAAAGGGGGTGATTTTTTCAGAATTGAGGATTTTGACAAAAAGTTGGTCCTCTAGCCTCAGATCCAAATTGTTTTTGTTTCATCTCAATAGGAATGAATACTTTTTGAGTTATCGCAAATTACATTGCCTTTTAATTTGCGGAGACTTACATTCTCAAACTTTAGTTGCGTTTTCTCCATGTTTGTTTTTTCCCAATTTGTACCACCGGAAACCAGTCATATCTTAAGAACCATAGGGCGGTAGGCACTGCATTTTTCACTGTTTTTTCTCTATCTTTAGGAGGAGCACCACACTGAACCAAAACTTTAATTCAACTCTTGGGAACATGTCATTTGATCTGTGACCAAAACCATAATTATGTTTCTGCTGCTTTAGATGTAACCAGGCTTTTACCACTGCTTACAATGTAGTATTTTTTGGTTGGGTATATTTTGGTTTATTGACTAGCTTTAAATCTCAGCTCAAAATTGCTTTTTGTTTCATCTGAATAGGAAAAAACCTTTTGAGATATTATGTTAACACCGTATTATTGACACATGGCAATTTTACAATCCAATGTTGGCGGCCATTACCATGGCAACGGGTCACAGGTTCCGCACATTTCATGTTAATTTTATTGCAACAAGGTTTAGGGTAATCATACAAACATAACCACTGAGATACTACTTTCTGATAGTGAGAAAAAAAGTTTTTTGAAATGTGGGTTCGGCTAGGCTTCCCTAAATTGCAGCGACACTATAGTCCATTTTTCCATCTCCGTACAGTGATGTCATAAAACCTAACCGTTTGGCGCAGCTTTTACGCAGCGTGTCAAGATATGTCGTCTTTTTGCGGCGCGCGTGTAAAAATGCCATCCGCTTTAGAGCGGCGCCGCGTTTACTGGTGGCGATCATCAAATCCCGCGGCGGACTCACTGTACGGAGGTAGGGAAATAGAGTATAACAGAGTGTACACGCCATGTACGCGTTGCAGATCTGATCAAGTTGGCCGTTTCCCGTGTAGACGCAACGGATACTAGATCTGGATCTGATTTGGAACCCTGATCTGGATCTGCGCTGGCCGGTAGATTGCCCCAATGTAAAGTTGTGGAGGTTCGGTCTTTACTCAATATGTAAATATTTTCCTTGCAAGCAAAGCTCCTGTGTTAACCAGATAATATTAGTAGACCTATGCCTATAGCCCTATGGCCAGCTGGCTTAGGCTAGGCCCTGGGTAAAGCACCGCTAGCCTGCCTTGCTATGCTATACTTGCGTCCCCAAACCCCCCAACATGACCAACGATACTTAAGCATTTACAGTAGAAATATGCAAAATATACACACTGCTTTCTTGTTTGTTGTCAGTGGTGTGTGCCAACATAACTAGTATTCCATATCAGTTGCCACTGTTCCATGGACCCATTGGGTAGGTGAAAATCTTAAGAAGTGCTCTCTTTCCTTATTTATTTATTTCATTCAAGTTGTTTTGAGTTGTTAATTAACAAGCAAATGCATTGAAATACTCGATAAAATCCCCATACAAAATAGTCCAAAAATCCCTCTCGCTGGCCAATATCGTTCGAAAGTGATGTTTACCTAAATCTAGTATAATGAATTGCTCATTTTGATAACTGGTGCAACGATCATTCTCTCCTTGCGTGCGATGTTTCTTACTGCATCTTTTGTCTCAGATTCATATTAATAAGTGGAAAGAACGGTGAATTATGCCGACGCGATATTTCTGGACATGGTGGGTATTTTTTGCCCCCACACTGAGCGAAGTGCTAAACCAGTGGCTGGTGCGGGTGTCTTTTACAACTCATCGGAGGAATAACACGGTAGAACTGAACCACCCAAGTGGGGCATCTTGCCCAGCAGGCTTGTAAGGGATCCCATGGGGCACCTATGACACAAGTTATTGGTTCCACTTGAACGTCAACTTTTTCATGAGGTTCAATTTTAAAACTTAACATTTTAATGACACATACACACATACATACACACGCACCACAGATGCAAGTGGTCCTGCCAGCTATATCTGGCAGGTCCATGCATCATCAACTTTTTTTCTTGAAGAGCCTGTTACTTTTGGGGTCGTGTAATTTTGATTGCAGCCCCTTGCCAGTTTTCGTGCCTGAACGATCAAATCAAAAACATGCAGCAGATTGAAAGTAACACACACCTTTCCCTTTCCTTGATTGTTCCCGTCCATTTTCCCGTTGATCCAAATACCTATGTAAGTCCCAAGAACCACCCCATTTGGTTAATTAAAACAGTCAATCGTTCTCTTTAATTTAAAATGCACATCTCGTACAGACAAGTTCACACTCTCACAGCAAGGACCAAATCCCATCACATTCTGCTCGGGGCTATATATTGCCTTTGCAACAACCAAACCTGTTGATAAGTTGCTCATCTTGATTCCCCCATGTATTTTTCAATTACATCAATACTAGATTGAGACGTAACATGCATTTGACAAGACAATCTCTTAGATTATCTACGTTCATTATTCAAATTAAATAATCCTGTCATTATACAGTCACCCTTCAACCCTGTTGCGCACATGACCACACAACTTTCTATTGTTATAATCCCTCTTGATCCTCTAAAAAATTATTGCATTATTTTTACTCCGAAAATACAATAATGACAAATCACTAGATATAACTTACATTTTGAATTTAGCTAGCAATAAGATAACTTTCACCCATCCCGTCTTGAGGTTGTCAAGGATGCTTCGAATTGCAATTGGGATCCCCAGAATTTTGCAAAAAAAAAAAAAAAACACAGATGAACACCACCAGCTTGTTGCCTGAATAACACTTTGACGCCTTAGCTTCACTGTAAACACAACAACACGGTATCGAGTAAGGGACCCAATCGTGATTAGCAATCGACAAAATCATATTTTTTAACATCGGTGATTTTAAATCAGCATACTATATGATCATGTATTTGGTAAAAATCTATTAATAATCAAACAAATAGGAAATGTTTGTACTTACCCCCTCAAAAAGATTTAACTTCACAACACTCCAGTGTCGCTAACCATAGCAGTAGTTGCCAGTTTGCCATTATCGACGCACAATGCGTGGTGCTCGGGCACTATTCAACGAGCGCTTGCCAAATCTGCCATAGCAGAATTGGTTTGCTTGTCTGGCATAGGTCTATATGGGAAAGAAGACACAAATATAGTATTTAGGGGCATGGAAAATAGTCATTTTGAAGATCAATGTGCCGATGCAAACACCCAATAAATCATTGTAGAGGAGAAATTGTGTTTCCAGTGATACCTACAAGGGCGTCAGCTCTAGAGAATTATGGCTGCCAACCAGCACACGCTGCCTTGCATGGTGGGCTTGTTGCCCAAGGCTAGCCACCTCCGAAAGACCGTGGATGGGCTTGTGGAAGGGCAATCCGGTCAATTATCTTGCTCAAATATATCCCACAACCCAATACGCAGGTATGCCGATGTGAGTTGTATCCGCTACCCTTGTTACGGGAACAAAACGGATTTAAACTTTGGTTTCACTAAACTCCTTAACAAACTAACTAACTAACCATGTAAGACACTATTAGCAGCAACACAATACGTAAAGTAACAAAGTGAGGTTACAAATTAAAGAGAAAAAAAACTTTTCCCTTCATCAGAAAGATATGAGTTGGAGGATTTGTACGCTTAAAAACACGATCAGTGATTTGCTGATCAGCAAATCGAAAAAATCATCAAAATCAGATTTTTGCATGTACGTACAAGTACAGGTATCCTAACTACCCTGCAAATTATAAACCAGAAGCAAACCTAATAAGGACAAGAATCAGAGATTTTATCCTTACTGTCCGAACGACACTTACTACAACACGTAATTGAATGGAGATCTTATCTTGAACACTGCGTGTTCTTCCTTTTCTGTTAATTCTACAGCTGTAAAGGATCTTATGAAGATTCCACAGACTTATCCTCACTTTGAAGCTATTCCTGCAAATTTCAAAATATTTTTCAAATCACTGATATGTCTTTAAGGTTTCTACTTCTATAAAAAAAAACACAAGGTTTCTAAAAAGAATTGGGGCGAAAAAATTAATATACGTTTTATCGCACTCCTAAAATGATGGGGCGATTTCGTAAGATTGTACCGGTATAACCACCACTATAAATATTACACTGTTATTCACCTCATATCATCTTTTCTACTTGATTTACAGGCCTTTTACATATTCGTTATGGTTGCATCTGTGAGTCATGCTTTGTGTGCATACTTCTACAATACTTACTCCCACATCATGTACACCCTAATATATGGATGAATAGAGAATGAATCGGGACTATAATAGAAATAGGTCGATAGGAAAAGATATAAAGTTGGTTTACAATCTATGCAATGATGTTCTAATGACAAATCCTAATCATGCCATCATGTTCAATAAAGTTTTCAGCATCTATAAATTGCTATATGTTATTTACAGAGAGTAAACATTCATATTTTTACCTCTTATTTTGGCTACAGATATTCTTAAAATGAAAACAAAGGGTAATTTTGATTTGATTATATTTCATTTTAAACTATGTGATTTTGGTATTTGCTCCAGATAAATTAGAAATTTCAAAATGTTTTGTACCAAAGAAATATTTCCTTTGGGATGATTCAGTATTCTTCTGCTGCCACCGACTCCTTCAACATGCAGTTTATTCTGTTGAGTCTGCCAAATTCATAGGTTGTGGCACATAACAATTTTTAATTTTTTTGAAAAGCTTTTGCATTCATCCAAAATTTCAAGGCTTTCCATTTTTTTTGGGACACCCAAAATGCGATTCCCCTTGAACCTTTATTGAGAGAATAAATCCTATGTCAATCACAGCCAGTTATTCCTTGGTACTGGAATCACTGTAATTCAAAAAGATATTCGTAATAAACCGATCCGCTGCCAAATTATTTGAATACCTCCCTATCCAGACACCCCTGCCTTGTTGGATTAAGATGGACCGTCAACGTCTGGAGTACCACCAACAGAAGATCTATCTGACCCAGAGATTCCAGCTGTAAAAGATGGGCAAATAATTAAGTCCTGTTAAACCCTTTGCTTCACAACCTTATAACAAGCCATTTGTACGACACTTAAAGGGACATCATGGCCTGAAAAAAAATGACAAAATGAAAGGACCCTTACTGTAATCACTTCCACTAGTTTGTAAACAATTTTTGGATGTTTTACATTCTGTAAAACAGTACAAAAAAACAGGAGAGTTCCGGGGGGAGAGGGGCAGTTCGGGCAATTCTGGAAAAAGGATGCTGACATTACTGCCCAGCATTTACCAAACGGGGGTGGGGGGGGGTGGGGGTGGGGGGTGGGGGGGTGGGGGGAGGGTGGGGGAGGGACAGCATTACCAAACATCTTGAACAGCATGTTTTCACAAATCAGCTCACAGACCCTTGTTATTGTAATATGTGCTACTCCTGGCTAATCCATCTTTTTACTTGCCAGATCAATATCTTACTACAAGACTCTAAAGTACAATGCCTGGAATACGGTCTGAAGCTTTGATTGTGTCGCAAGACATGCTAGATACACTGTTAATTCTGTCAGTGATGTGACCACCTTGCTTTTCTGTTCCGAAATCTGCCCAACAAACTTGCCACCCCCTCCCCCAGGAACTCTTCTGTTTTTACTTTTTTAACAGAAATGTAAACATCCCAAATTGTTTTCAAACTCGTGGAAGTGAATTTCAGTAAGGGTCATTTTCATTACCGTGTTGTTACTAATATTAAACGCCCCTTCTGAATAACGCCCCCTACAATTTGGATAAAAACAATTCAAAAAAAAGAGTTAACTTACCTAAATCGCATGATTTAATGGCCGGGACTGGTTTATTGCCGTATCATAGAGGGTTGTCATCAATGCTTTCTACAAAGTACGTACAAAGTGCTGTTCGTGGATTTCATGAGTATAACGACATCTGGACCCCCAGTATTCTTTTATAACTATGTGAGGTGATTTTGCGGGATTTTTGACTTGCCATTTTTGACTGTAATAGCCCCCCCTCTTTTGAAAAATGCATCGCCCCGGGGCGTTTATTAGGACAATACGGTATGTCAATTTTTTTTCATGCCAATATTTCCTTTTAATTCTTAAAGGAAAAAATTAGGCCTACTAAATCTCTGTTTCAAATATTCTAAATACAATCTTGTTTTACAATAATCTTTCAAAAAATTAACCTATATCATTCTTCTCTTACATAGTCATTGGTAATGGCTTGTGTTGGTGTCAGGATTTATTAAGCTGATAAGCTCTCCGGGCCCATTGGTATCCATGATACGGACACGCTAACATGGCCTGCTTTTTTAGGCTGGGGGAAGATTGGGAATAGTCAGGGTTTTTCACCCTAATCTTATTCAAACCTGGCTGCGATGCACACGTACAGTTACAAGTGAGGACATTTGAACGTCCCCTCTGTCCGGACGGGATTCATTTGAGTCATTTGTCTATTCAGTGAACCATCGAGGGTGGTAAATAAAGTAAAATGTTCAAATGTCTTCAGTTTAGTTGTATCCGTTCAAGAATTTGTCATTTTTTTTATTGATCTTTATCCTTGATTTTATTGTTTTGCTATTTGACATATCTATATCCATTCTTAAACGCTGTGAAAATGTAAGCAATTTAAAAATACAAAACCAAAATTTATTTAATTTAATTGAACCCAGGTAGTACGTGCTGTCTTATTGAACTTAGTTTTCAGTTTGAAGCGCTCGCGTCAATACCGCGTTTTTCTACTTCGCGCTCGCCTGCCTACGTTGCGTCTCGTTGGCATATGATCGTTGCGTTCAACGGGTTGTTCGAATCTTGTCACCGGGTGGTGGCAGTCCTTTTCTTGTTAGATTTAAGCCGTAAAGCATCCCAAAATTGGGTGAAGATGACCTTAAATGATAAGCTGTTTTGAATGATAATAAAGGGATGATTTGGGGAACCGGTACTCTCTTACGATGAATTGAAACCTAGGCTACACCATTATTTTTTGCGTGGAGAACTCGCCTCCGGCCTCGTTCTTCCACTTAAAATAATTGATCGCCTTGGGTTCAATTCCTCGTAAAGAGTACCGGTTCCCAAAAATCACATACCTTTATTCTCTAAGTAAATGACCAGGAATATTCTAGACATTCCGCGAGCACCTGTTTTGTCTATGACTTTTCAATTCATACAATGTTCACCAAACCCTGAGCAACATCACCTGTGGGCCAAACACACACAGATGAGTATTATTTGTCATTGTATAAATGTGGTTTTGTGTCTTAGGTCCTACTGGATGTGTTTTCTCTACCAGTTTGGCTTGGGAAGGTTTTTACGCAGCAAAAACCATAACAATACCATTACAATTTTGAGTCAATTTTAGCATTAATCAAAACTACATAACAGTGCAGAAGACAATCTCAAAGTGGATCTTCTGCAAAATTCCATAACAGATAACTTTCTTTCCCTTTCCTTTTTTTCTCTCCTCTCCTTTACTCTCTACTTCATCCCCATTTTCTTCTTTGTCATTGCATTTTAGTCCCTTTGGGGAAGTTTGCTCCCCTCCCCACTGTTTATGCCACTGAAAAGAGCTAAAACTGATGTATTTCAGATTACTAATTCAACTGTTGGCATTAGAATACATTAAACTGTCAATATCTGTGATGTCCCATGTGATTGGATAGTTCCCTTGTGGTGGATCGATGAACGGTGGATGCATCTTTATTAATCTCTGATGCATAGTAGCAATCACATTAAACCCAAGCTCCGGAAGTGCAGATGCCGTAGTAGAACCGAAAATTAAACTGGTGATTCAAAATAATCAAATAATTGGGGCACAGCCAATTACTTTGCTAGCTGTGGCAACCCACTTACTGGTTGTACATGCTATTTCACTGTGTACAAAGATCAAGGAATAAAGAAACCCAACTTCAATTCCATAAAATAAAGTTAAGGGTAAAGGGGAACGGATCTGTAGTATACATGAACGAGTTCCCTCTCTCTTTCGAAATTTGGGTCGACTCTGCATAAAAATGGGAATCACTACACCACCTTTACACGATCTTTGCCTTCTTAACATTGAATCAATGCCGGTCCCCATTTTAGAGCAGGAGCAAGAATCATCGGGGCCTTATTTAAGGAGTTGTTTACCCCCCACTACATAAAAGTTTAACAACCTTTGGTGAGTCGAGTATGACCCGCACATCAATGCTAGTAGGTAGTACTCCCTCAAGATGTTTGTGATTCTCCCTGTTTTCATAGGGGGGCCAATTTAAGTTTACAAACAGGGGTCAAAATTTTTTTAAAAAAAATGCTCCAATCATGTGTGAAATGTATGCCATAATTGTCCGTCTGATTATTCATATTGATTCCAAAAATGTATAGTTTGTATTTATATAAAACCCATAATAGATTTAGTCAGTAATTGGGTTAATTTGTGTACAACTGACTATTCAATAGAGTTACCATCATCTCAATGGTCTACAAATTAACTATCTTAAACAAAAAACGCCGCCCTGCCAATGTTGTAATATCACATGCACCCTACCCCTATTCACCCACCACCCGCACGTTTTGTGTTAAAATGCCATGGTGTACAGTATGAGCGATTTATAAACGAGGTCTGATGAAGAGGTTGTTAGCACATAATTTCGTACTTTCATCACCCGTTCGCTACGACTGTACAACGCCGTAGCAATGTATGGAACTGTTGCCAATCCGAACCAGGGACTACGATGATGAAAAAAATGTTCATTGCAGACAAACATGGCGTCCACTGACGCAATTCCTCGATTGGCGCTAGTAAATGAATCAGATCTAGTGGATTTCATTGATGAGGCCGATTAAAAAAAACAACCAAAGCGTCAAATAAAATACATTGTCAAGAGTCTGTCAGATTATGCTGTAGCCACAGGGAGCAGCCTGACTTATTTGAGGCTGATTTTGAATTTAATAAAATAACACTCATTAAGTTTGATGAATTACTTAAAGTCTGACTCAAAAATTTCGAAATTCAAAAATTTAAATTTTGAATTAAACTGGATTCTGGGAACTTGATTCTTTGAACCTTGAATTCTACTTGAATGCCTGGAAAATATCACCTCGTAAATTATGGTCTAAAAAGGTAAGTAGCTTTGCTTTCTTGAAAATCAAGAACTTGTCATTCTTGTCAGGGCCTGCTGCATAGATGCCCGGCCTAGGAAGATATGCTATATACTTATTAAATGACCAGAATCTATTGTATGAGTTATATAAAACAAATATTAACGCTCGGTATTGTAGGTGTGATGGTAAAAATATGATCACTCGGGGAAAGATGGATGGTTCATTGCACCGCCTGCGGCTCGTGCAATGGAAAAATCCATTCTTTCACCTTGTGATCCATATTTTTACATCACACTAATAATCAGTTAATATTTGTATACCACCTACGGACCATTGGTTTTGAGTATAGGGAAAAGATGACAAAAATGGTAAAAAAGGTCAATCTCAATTGTACAGGGTCAACATTAACAAGTAGTAAACCCTGATTATATTTTAAATAGTGCCAATTATTGCCGAGTAAGAAGACTCCTAAAAGGTATTAATTGTATTATGCGCGTAAATGCTTACTTACGGAGATAAGGGTCAAAGAAGGTCAACACCAATTGGCTACGCCTGTTGACCTATGACCTATTAGTCCCATAACATGGGAACAGCTATGCATTGCAGATGATACAAAAAACTCGCCTTATTTTGACACATTAAGCTAGATGAACAACTTCTTTCCAATTTTACCCAAATTGGAGACAACTTCTGATTTGACCCCTGTACAAATAGAAATTGACCTTTTTTACCACTTAGCCATGTTACCCTATAACTCCCAAACAATGGTCATAGATGGTACAAACTATACATTTCGGGAATCTTTATGACTAGATGGACAACGTACTGGCATACATCTTCAACACGATGTGAGCATCTTTAAAAAATTGGAGCCCCTGTGTAAATTAAATTGACCCATATGAAAAGTGTACCACAATTTGAGAGGACTACCTCCCTAGCATTGATGTAGAGGGTCCATATACTAAATACTAAATGTGTCAAACCTTTCTGTAGTGAGGGGTAAACCGATGTGTTTGACCTGGGTCCCAGTCCTCCTCTACTTATACACCTGGGTAGAGAGGAGTACTGAGGTAGGGGTTGGATAGGCCCGTAGCCACTATGTACCAAGGGAAAATAGTGTGCTTATTTCCCAATATAAACATGTAGTCTTTGTTTTATTACACCTCACATGTGACTCTGGGGAAAGGTTTGTGGGAAGAAGTCACAGTCAATCCTATTTCCCCGTAGGGAAATAGCATGCGTAACAGGAATCGGCCAATGAAATAGCGTGATTTGATTGCACTGATATTCATGAGATGTAATAAAATACAGCTATTATACCACAGCCTGAGTCAAATTCAAATTGAACTCCTGCTACTATTTGAGATGTGATCCAAATGCATTTTTATAGTGTTAAACATCTCCGTCTCCAAAATCTAATTCACCCTGCGTACAAGTGCCATCAAATAAGGATAGTACCGAATTGGCTTCCTGTCAGGAACAGGGATTTCTGGGTAAATGTGCAGTGGTCTAAAACAGCTTTGTTGTCATCTTTGAAGAAACTGTAGAATGTGGTATGACCCAGTGCAATTCGTTTGACAAGGAATCCATGTTTGGTACTAGGTGAGCACATGTAACACTCCCATGGTCCTGGTTGATTACCTGAAGAGAAAACATTTTCAAAAATTTAAGTAAATAAGCCATATTAGGTTAATATTAAATAATCCACTCCTAACAATCATTTTTTTTTTTTTTTTTTTTTTTTTTTCCTTGTGGAGACAATTTTGGTGCATCCCCAACCATTTCTGTGCAGAAGAATTATGCATTTTTTTAACAATGAGCTTGCAAATAACCCCACAATAACCTTTGACCTCAAAATGCAGTTCTAAGCCACCCAAGGCAACCAATTTGATCATCCACACCAAAGTTTTTGATGGAACATTCATCAAAGACTGTGTAAGAAGAGATTACCAAGCAGGACAAACAGGTGGGTGGTTTAACAGACAGACACAAAGACCGCATTGGCTCCTGCAGCTAGCTGGGTCATGGAGCAAGGCCTACATCAATAAGGGCTAAGAGGGTTACCCTAAAGTAAACTAAGGAGTACAGTATTCAGGCAGGCTGAAATACTGAGTTGTACCATTATATCAGTAAGAATATACGCTGTGAGTTTTCATTTATTTTAGTTCAGAATAGGCCAAAAAACAAATTGTCACCAAAAGTGGACCATTTTACTACACTCGCCTTGGTTCTTTGAGCTAACATGTTGGGATTCATAAGGTTGTCCATTAAACTATAGACAAATCCCACCAGCAAATAAACAGTCAAAAAACTGTCCACCACTACTGGAGCCCTTCCTACACCAAAACTTTCTAAATATTTTATGCATCTTTGACACGCTGAGTACCAGATTTTTACCGAAGGGGTCAAAATTTGCACGTCTGAAAAAGATACTCAACTGCCATGGGCTTTCAAAAAAGCATGTTTTTAACTCTCAGATCGAAACGTTTGAAATATCGGTGTGAAACTTTACAGATGGGCGGTGAATTAGGACCAAGGTCATTCAAACAAAATGGGAACTTAATCAATTGGGCGACATCCCCTTTTGAGCAAGCATTTCTCTCTCTTGGACAATAAAATCTCCCAGCATATATGTCCATAATAGTATACCATACCTTATTACTCTCACAGGGGCCACCAGCAATCAGACAAATCCCAAAACAGAATGATCGTCCACAGCCTGGCTGTCCACACAGGACAAGTGCTCTGCCTTTAGCACAGATAGAGCAGTATGACTGGAAAAAAAGGGAAACTGTATTCAAGATTAAAGGTGCTTGTCCCAATCATCTTTGGGACCTCACATACCGAAGTATAATAAATGTTGATCAAGGTGAAAGGCTATTATTTTTCTCACGTCGTTCTGAATTCCAGCCTTCAAGTCCATTTCTTTCTGAAGATAAGATGCACAAAAATGTTGTTTATGGTTAACCTCGTATTAGCACAGTGATAAATGGCATTTCGATATTGCATTGTCGTTTCATACAATCTAGTACCCTCGTCTTCAATCTTTATCGGCAAGGCTAAAATAAAACATGTATTTAAAGCAAAACCAGCATCTGTGTTGTTCCTAATAAACACCTGCTCTAATAAATGCCCACACCATGATTTTGGAGAAAAACAATCAAGAAAAAGGAGTTAAAGCTTACCTAAATTTAATGGCCGGGACTGTCCTAATCCGTACTCACCATAATCGCTGTTGTACACAGTTGTAATAGTTTAAATTAGTTATGGATCTTTGAAATATGTAGGGCGAAAACAGCGCCCCGCCTGCTTGAGGGTTTGTATTATGGTAATCAGCGAAAATAAGCATGTGAAGGTGATTTTACGCGGGGATTTTGGACATTTCCCTTTTGACTTGGAATAAACGCCCTCAACTTTGAAAAATGCAATGCCCCCGGGGGTTTATTAGGACAATACAGGCTAGTTTGTAAGGGTGCCCATTTTTTTTTAAAAATTGAGATTTTGCACAATTGAATTGGTAAGAGCTAGTAAACTATACCTGTGAATGGTAAAAGCTTGAACTGGTATATGTATCACAAAAGGAAGGAATTATGTATTTAGAAAATCATATCAGAGATCTCAAAAATGAATTCAAAAGCTGTCGGAAATGTCCTTTAAAATGAAAAAGGCGGGAAATTACGACCAAGTACGTGTCTATCTCTCATCCTTAGTTCTCAATGGACGGACAGAAATTTAGCGCTTCCAGCTCCACCGTTAAATTACAGTTGGATAAGCTTGTTACAAAATCGCTTCTTTTATGCCAAATACACACTTTGAGCTTACCATTCCCAGATATAGTGTACAACACTGCTGTGCCAAAAAAATAAAAATTTTTAAAAAAAAGGGGCAATTTAAAAAAAGAGCTGGTATGCTTTAATATCCAAATTTAGGTTTTATTTACCTCTTCTTCTTTTAACATGTCCACAAGTATTCGTCAATGGATTGTGGTAGTGTCAGGATTTATTTAAACTGTGTAACTGATCCGGGGCCGAGTGTATCTATTATACGGAAAACGCTCCTAACATGGGCCGCGTTTTTTTTAGACTGGGGCGGATCGGGAAACAGTCAGGGGTGTCACCCTACTCTTATCGAATCTGATTGCGATGGTACATGTAAGTGTGACTCGATGTACAGGGGACGGACGGCTTAACGTCCCCTCGAAGGACGGGATGCTTTCATGATCATTTGCCCAATTCCAAGGGAACCATGGAGGAGAGCCGGTATTCTGTCTTTAATCAATAGCTCGTAAACAGATTAAATCCAGAATTGAGCACCGAGACACAATCCAAGCAAGTGACCCCACCGGGATTCGAACCCGGGATTTTTGTTTGGTATTTTGCCGCCACAGAGCCAAGCACCCCAACCGCTAGACCACCCCACCGCTTTCCTACTGACTGAGCCATCTGTATCAAAAACAGGTCAGGCAACCTCAATGACCCAACCTGCACACAATGAAAGGACATCAATGAAACTATAAGGCAGAAAGAATGCACGCATGTGCCCACACATGATGTCACTTGGCCACTACGGATCTTTTGGTCAACAACTCACTGAACCTAAGAAATAAAGGGTGAGCACTTAAGGTTTAAAACAAAAACAACTGCACCAAATGACATAGTATTCCACCCGAATGCAGTGTCATCGGCCATTCATAATACGCAAATGTGGCACTAAAACATGAAAAATTGAACCTCTGGATTGACATTTGACCTGGATGACCTCATTTCAAACAATCTTATAGATGATTGGGTAAATGATAAAAACTACCTTCTGGATGACTTTGACATCAGTTGAATCAAACGGCTAGGGTGACCAGGTAACCGTATACTTACCATGCAATCACAGTCCAGCTGACTCTAAGTTTCAATTTCAATCTCTAAGGTAAAATAAATTTTGCACAAAGGTAGGAACGAACCCACAACTTTAGATTACCAAGACGAGTGCCTATACATGATGCCAGACAATTGAAACCGGACAGCAGATCAGGTTTTGAGTTTGATTGTACTTGAATACATACATTAACAGAATAAAGCGGCACACATACACCACAATCTTCTAGCCTGTTTTGATGTAAATATGCAAATGAACCCTTGATATTGTCAGATTTATGCGTTGCATGTGCAGCCTTCTGTTAGCACTAATAATCCACCCACAGCTGGGAATATTAAGCAGGGAAAAAGT
>JAMKCH010033589.1:0-26045 GCA_023653785.1 Ophioderma brevispina
CCAAATGTTGTTGATTAATGATATTGAGATGAGCGGCACCATTCCCCTCCCCCAAAATTTCCATTCAATAAAAAGGGGCCAAATTAATTAGGTTATTGTTACCTGTACCAGCTGCTAAAACCTAAATTTCCTGCGATCATTAGGTTTGTCTGGTGCACCGGCGTTTTGTAGAAACCAGGCCGACGAAATTGACTCTATTTCTTGCTGCCGGTAAAAATGCGTCAAAACTCTTCTGGTTCCAATATTGATTATGATTATTGCGGCTAAACAGGCACCATTCACTTTCATCAATAAAAATGGGCCGAATTAGGTTATTGTTACCTTAACAACTGCTAAAACTGCAACTTTCATGCGATCATTAGCTCTGTCGTAGACACAATCATTGGGAGGGTTCCTTTTGGGCATTAATACTCTCACATTTTGGGAGTTCACTGAGCCAGTCATTGGAAAATATGGTTCTCAACAACAAGTTCTCTTTAAGAGGCGTGGTATGTGCTTACCTGCATCCAATTTTTGGCCTCTCACAATTGGTATGATGCCAATGAGTCATCACTACGCTGAGATGACTGAAATGACGATCTCTGGAGAAAATTTGCCAAACACGGGTTCTCTTATGCTTTGACACGTGGGTTTGTTTCGAAAGCTCAATCTTACCAGATCTTGAATTTTCGCAGGTGTTCTGACGCTCTAGGCCGTCCGCTTTGTCCTTTGTTGACAGTTTCAAAGTTAGTTTCATCTGACTTCAACAGTGTGTTATCAATGTTACGGATAACAGCTTGGTTGGTACTCTCACCCCAAGGAACCTGTTTGGCCATTGTCGTAGCAACAGCTAAATAGCTACAAGTTTGGCAGTTAGATTCTTAACCGCGAAGGCTCGTTGTTGTGGCATAATTTGAAGTGGCATTACTAGAGAAGTTTAAAGTCTGTTCAAGAAAGATATCTGGCTTAAGCAAACTGCCACGCTACAATATGATTTCAGATTTGAAAAAGTTGCCCTTGACAAAGACAGAAAAATGGTATTAGCACAATTGCTAGATTCAGATTTAGGAAGCCGGGTGGCCAAAAACCATTGATGTGTACAGTCTATAATTCCATCAAGAAATACCCATGGACAAGGCTTTTTTGCTGACTCATTTTTCGTTGGACCATATCTTGAAAAACCTCAACCAAACATGGAATAACTTTTTCTGGTTAAGATGGTCAATTACCCATTCTTGATGATAAAATAAAAATCACCAGATATTAAATCACAAAAAGTGAAAAAAATACCACTTTCATTTGGTGAAGTTTTTATTGGGGCACCCTGTACTCTATGCATCAAGTCTCCCATGATCGTCTCTAGGAGCTTGAGGTTGTGGCTTGAAATGGAGTATATGCATCATCAGTTAGTCTTAAATGGGTAAGGTGTTCACCACCACTGTGATCCTTAGATTACCAGTTCAGACTAATGATAAATTTCCCAATGATGCTGGGAAAGCTCGGAGAGATGATCAACCTGCCTCACAACTTTCATGATTCTCAAGGATGGTTTCTTATATACTTTCAGGTGGATTCTTGCACTGGGGTCTTCGTAGATGGCTCTTACCAGTATTATTGTATTTCTTGTTAGTAATCTGGTCTTCTTGGACCGATGTCCAAGCTGTCAAAAGCTTTTTCATAGTCGATGAATCCCGGACAGAGGTTTAACTGATATTCCTTTGTTTTCTCAATCACCTGGCTCAAGGTATAGAGTTGATCTGTTTTTCGGAGACCTGATCGGAAACCCGCGTGTTCTCTTGGTTAAAATTAAGTCCTTTCTCTGTCCTTGCTAGGGTGACTCTGTCAAATACAGATAAGGTAGCCAGCTAATTGGCCGGTAATTTTTTGATGTCATTTATACCCCTTTTTTATACAGTATAATGATCTTTGGTTCATTCCACGATTTTATTGAAGAGTTTGTAAGGACATTGATGTTTTCTTCTCCGCCTAGTTTCAAAATATCTGCAGTAATCCTGGAGCTTCGCCTTTTCCCATCTAATCTAACGCATTCCATACTTCATCTCTAACTATTGGCGTTACCTATTCTGTCTTCACTATCCAATCCTCCATAGGTCTCCAATCTGGTTGATTGGTGCTGTATAATTCTCTTATGTAAGTCCTCAATGACCTGGGTTACTTTAGTTGTTTCAGTGATCTCGATTTCCATCCTCGTCTTTCATTGATGATAAATAATGAACCCAATATTTGTGTTCACGTAAAACTTTCAACGCTGCACAATATGTTAAATCTCAATCTGTCTCGCTAATCATTGCCAAAATAGATATGCAATACTTGCCAATCTATCCGTCTAGCAATGCTGAATGACGGTACACAGTGATAGCTGTCAATATTAACAATGAAAAATAAATACGATTATATGCTTTAATAGCCTAAGGATGTTTCGTGGAACTATTTATGACGGGTACAATGAATCAAATATTTAAAACAATAGCTTATTATTATATTTTACATTTCTGGCAAATGCCTGCAAAAGAGGTATTCAGAATAAAACTAACAAGCACATGCCAATCGACTATGCGGAACTGGACCAGGGCTAAGTTCAGCAGTTCAAAATGTTAAAATTGCCTGTACAGGCCGAGACCGAAAGATGGATGCCCTGAAAAAGGACTTTCCGTAAAATGTAAAGAGACACAATGACATTTAAAAAAGGTACGCTCTCATTATTTTCGAAGGTTTTTTTTTGCATATTCGCAGTAAACGCAACGTGGATAATTTTATCTGAATCTTGAAAGATTTATGACGGGCTGCTTTCATAGTTGGTTTGCCTAATTTAAAATACACAATGGGGAATAAAGGGAAACCCTAATTATTTATTTGAAGATCTTTACCCGATATATTCCAACAAGTCAATCGTTAGTCTCGTTTCCAGTTTTTGAAGGGTGTCCCAAAGGGACAGGTATACTGCGATTACTCATCCAACAAGTCTGATTGGTTGAATATTACTCAAGATCTTGAGCAAGAAATGCATCGACCGACCGGTAGGGCATATTCAAAATCTTGATTCTTTCAATGGTTGTTTATTTACTTTAGGGCTTGCCTTGAACCTCTATGAATAAACTGCACGTTGTTAAGGGCCAGCCTTGGCGTATTAAAATAGCTGACTAATCTTGATTCAACGAGCTTACTGGCAAACGCTTAAATGTTACCGCCCAAGCCCACTATACGTAAATCTTACAGCATGGAAAAATGCACTTTCTCGTTGATTCGCCAGGTGACCCTCGGTTATAAAACGATCCTTAGACATCCAAGAACATCGTTAGACATGTGGTTTGTTCAGAAACTTTACCGTCGCAAAGATTAGGCACGATGTTTTTTGCAGATTTTGCAGTATGTTCGTAGCTGCTATGACGAGTGTGACGTTTTTAACACAGTAGTGGTGCACAGTTCTAATATTTGTATTAATTATGGAACTTTAACCTCGGTAGGTGCGAAACAGCGTTCTTCAACTCGCTCGTTTTTATTATTGGTAATCAGCGAAAATAAGCGTGTTCGTGCCCATTCTAAAGAAATCAATTGGGAACAACCAAGCTAGGCCTTGGTTACCGGGAATCTGGGCCCGATGGATTATTGATCCCATCCAAACATCCGATGGGTATCCGACAAATCTTCCAATCAGATTTGATTATTAAATATTTCTCAGCTTAATCCTTTTAGATGGGGATATTTTTGAGGTAAATCATCAATGCAAAAATCAAGGCTTTCAATTTTTTAGGGACACCTAATATGTGAAATCTCTTATTGCACCTTTAAATGAAAAAAAAATGAAAATCAGTTTTAACCAGATTCATTTAGGCCAACCTCCCAACGTTTTCAATATTGCTCATAGAAAAAAAACAGACAATATCACCAAATCGAGATTTCCTTTTAATTCAGTATTTGACATATTCAATACTGAAGATCACATTCCTCATACAGAAAGCGACAAGAGAAAATCTCGAAAATCAATCCGTCATTGTGTGTCGCATTCGGGCCCATTCAAATACATTGTGTCCCCGGAGTAACACATTTGAGCGCCTGATAAGTACAGTAAATGTGAGTCCTTAGTGATTTGAAGATGGTCTCTTAATTCATTTAAACATTCTCTGCTATTTTGCTCTGTTTTCAACTAAAGACTCACAAAATAAATCATAGTCCCCAGATGAAAATTGGGTTAGTCCTTTGAAATCAGCCAGAGATCGATACCCGGAAGATTTTCTCCCTAGCAATGATCACGTGATATCAGGTGATATCGCATTCTTGAAAGTCGGTGATCTGC
Organism: Ophioderma brevispina; assembly: GCA_023653785.1. Taxonomy (NCBI): domain Eukaryota; kingdom Metazoa; phylum Echinodermata; class Ophiuroidea; order Amphilepidida; family Ophiodermatidae; genus Ophioderma; species Ophioderma brevispina. The sequence goes on from JAMKCH010033589.1 coordinate 4,295, forward strand.
CAATCGCATTGGCTCGTGGGATACACACGGGATCTTCTCTTCAAAGCGACCACATAATAGCACCAAATAAAGAAATATTTTTTATTGCAGTACAAGATTTATACTGAAAATTACATTGCTCATACCGAAAGTAACCGCATAAATACACCAAATAAAGAGAGATTTTTTATTGCAATATATCATTATATTTAATGCTGAAAATTACATTGCTCATACAGAAAATAATCACATTATGTAGTTTTCGAGGGGTCCACTTGGACCCCTTATGCACAACGGGAGTGCAAAAGACCTTATACACATAAGTGTTAATCACATTGCTTATACAGTAACCACATAATAACACCAAATTAAGATTTTTTTTAATCGTCATACATAAATATATTTATACTGACAATCATATTGCTCAAACAGAAAGTACCCACATAATAACACCAAATAAAGCGAGATTTGTTTTTCAATTGTAAGGCGAAGTAAAAGAAAAAACATGTTTCTCGTCCCCGGCCGCTTCCTTTTTTTGAGGCCGCCACGATTTATTTTTTATTTTCAAAAAATGAAAAAAATATCAATAAAAAAACCAAAATCCATCAGGAAATGAGTATTATGTTTTCAAAGACTGATGACCGTCGAATTTTGCGCCTCCGCAAAAATGCAATTCTTGCTGCATAAGTCCTCCTAATCATTTTTTCCCGACTTTGAATTCAGTCATGATATCATCCGAAAACGTAACATCTTTTAATGACATCCCCATTGTTTTAATGCAGATTAAGCAGTTAAATGGCCCAAACGCCCTGGGAATCTACACACGCTAGTGGTGCTATGGGCGCTGCCATTATTTTTTGTAGATCCCTCTTCTGTATTGCAGCACCATGCACCAGGCACTAGTACGATTTCCCGTATTTTGTCCGTTTTTTAGTCCATAAAAATAAAAAAAAAAACTATGAGTACGGTTCAGAATATCTCGACCGACTGTTAAAAATATACAGAAAAATAGATTTAAAAAAAAATAATTCGGACAGGAAAGTTCCTAGATATTGACCCAAAAAAATTTCTGAAATTTTACTCCACATAATAACCACACCTTTTGAATGATATTTTTTTTTTTTTTTTTTTTTTTTTTTTTTTTTTTTTTTTTTAAAAATCAAGTGTTTAAAACCCCGACTTTTATTCCCGAAAACTTTCACTGATACCAGCATTTGATTTTATGTGTTGCAATTATAGCAATGTTAAGTATGTCATCAAGTGCCAGTTTATTATTGTGTAAGAGAATGTTGGTGATTCGCAATCGCCGGGCAGTATTATACAAACAAACAAGCGGGGGAAAGGTAATCATCAACAGTAATATATTTCTACACTTTGATATTTAAACATCTCTCTCTTGAATTCAAATTTGAGGCTATTTTAAAGTTGTACATCATAAATTTATTGTGTTTTTCTCATACTGCAGTTGAAGCAGTAAATGACTAGTTGTTACTGAAAAAGTTGGATGATATCTCCTGAAGTCATAAAAATGCCTCCACTATCATGGACTACAGAAAATGCACACTTATATTTGATTTTACTCTCAATAATTTTATATTTCTTGTCTCTCTTAAGTGTAAAATACTGAAAGGCTAATAGTTAGATCCTTGCCTCTGGTAAGCTCCTAGGTGACCACCTAATGCCCGATATAGGAAGCTTGTTCAGTTTGGATCCAACGGGTCCACTTAATAGCTTCAAGTGCCTTCCATCAGGTAGAAGGTAGGACTGGCTTATGGACTTCAAGAAAATGAAAAAAATGACCTTGATTGCCCTTCCCATGTTGACAAAACTGCCTTGATACCTTTTTACAATTGCTTGCTGAATTGCCTTAATGCCCTTGCAATTTGAAGGCAATTTTTTTATTTGCCCTTTACAAACTGCCTTGCCCACACGGGCAACACATAATGCATGATTACATAGTACGTTGAATGCGACTGGCGGAGAGGTATAGGTTGCCTCGGACTAGAGCTATGTATGGGATTTTCTGATGGTGATTGAACGCGACTTTCAACGGGTTCGTAGTTTGCCAGAGTCAACGAGGTACGTTCTCTCTCAGTCGTTTTTGATCGCTTTTTAACTACACCTCTTAATTAAACTCTACAGTGTCGATTATGCTATCTATAAAAGCAAATGAACTTTTCTGTTAAAACACCCCGGGATGGCACACATGCTAATTTTTCTCGATATTGTCGATTTTGCGTTATGGTTGGATTTAGGTAATTGGATATTTCTCACCTGATGAGCCCGGCTGTGCAGGTGCAAGTATTTATTTTTTTCTAGAAGCCACATTTTCAAGCAGTTCAGAGATTTCAAACTTTAATTTAATGGGCGTCTATTAATTAAAAATGTACAGTTAAAAGGTATAAATGGGACAACAGACAAATATGCCAGTGTAGCGTATGTATACTGAGGTAAACACACCTCAAAAAGTTTGGGTTTCCTGGTCCAAAATCATGAGTATCGCCAGAAAGTGAAGGTTTTTCTGCTCCTACTGTATTTCAAAATTTTAAAGCGATGCAACAGACATGAAAAGAAGAGGACAACAGTTGCATTTTAGCCAAAGATTCACCCATACAAGCGCGTTCGACTAAACAAAAAAGATACCACAATATTCAACATAATTATGGGATTCCAAAAAAATAATGATGTTGATAGTGTTGATGTGTTTTAGTTATAATGTTCATAAGTTTTATCTACTTTCATTAGCCGTTTTAACATGACATACTCATAGGACAGGGCGTAGTTCCCAATTTGGGAATACAATAGCAGATGGATGGCGTAAAACCCGGATGGGCAGGGATATAGTCCTCCGGGCTCACTAGTCCGGGAACAATGGTGAACAATAGGGCAATCGATTCAGTTGATTCTTCCGCAACATTAGTTTCACGCTTATATTCCGTTGTCGTCATGGAGCCGGGGACTATGATACCTGCCGGACTATGATTACCTTTCTACCACACAAACAAAGAACATACCGGGGGCTCAGAAAGAATTACACCCTAAACTATAGGCGACTGTAACTCAAAAGTAAGTATCACATTTGAGAATTTAAAAAGAATATTAAACCACAATTTTAACAGTTAATGTAAAACATCACTCGATTCGGTTCAGTAGTTTGGAAGAATATTGATTATGTAACACATGTCAATGGACACTCCTTCCCAAGTTTTGTAATAAAAGTGATACAGACAGAACAGGGGAGAAATATCAATACTGTCTTTTCTTTTTCATGTATTTCTTTTAACCCCCCCCCCCCAAATATAAAAAAATTAAAGGATACTTTTGAACCAGGCAGTTGTTCTCATCCCCAACGTAAATTCAGTTAAAAACCTCAATCCAAGGGCGTGTGTTGAGCATTGACAGGAAGTTACTTGCTGCGTTGGTTAGTTGCTGCTTGGAGAGAATGACTCCTTGCATTCTATAAGGGTGAATTTTCAGGTCTAAGCGGGTCATCCTGTTAAAGCTTGATCTGTGGATGTGTGGCACATTGTTACGTCCGCACTTTGCTGGATTTAGACGACGACTCTGTTGATGGCTGATAATGTTCGGTAAAGTTCGGGCGGTTCTCCGCCTTCCACAACGTCTCCAATTTTGACTTGTACCCGTTTCACTGTCTGTACTTTTAACATGTCAAGATTGTTTTCTTGCAAAGAGGGATTTTGTGGAAATCTTAATCTAAATTCCTGCGTGACCAAAGATAATTGTTATGACCAGTTTTCAGCATATTTGAAAACCACAAATCCGCCCGTGTATGGGCTCGAACATAATGTGGATTCCAACCATTGTCTCGTCCCGTACTTCATCTTAACGAGTATAGATGAAAAACGTGGGAATTTGGAATTTGCACTCAAATCATGCTTTATTATTTAAAATGTGAATGCACCATCTTATCTGGAATAGGATGTCTAATTTGAATAAAAAAACTATTGGGAATAACTTATTGTTAGTTTATCCACCTGTTAAAGAGTTGGATTAAACTTCTCAATCATTCTATGCAGTACCACCCGAGTTAAACTATACAGATTTCACTTTTTCTACAGATTTTTATTGGTGTTGTTTCTAATAAAAATGATAATTCTTGTTATTACCATTGTTTTGTTGTCTTGTTGGATTGTTGTTATAATTATCCATGGTAATGTTTATTGCTATAAATAAAATGAAAACATAACATGAATTCACAAAATATTAAACAAGGCGGGTTACTTTGGGAATGAAAAAAAAACAGAAGACAGCTTGAAAAGATAACACAAGTAATCAGCGTTAGGGTAAAATCACAATCTGCATTATTGTGAGCAAACTTGGAAGGATGTGTCCATTGACATGGGTTAAACAATCGCTTATTTCTTCAAAACTAATGAAGCACCCGAAGTGATATTCATTACACAATGTTAAAAAAGTAAATGTTGTTTAAGATTCTTTTTAAATTTCTCAAATGTGATACTACTTTTGAAGTTATGGTCGCATATAGTTAGGGTGTAATTATTTGAGACCCTGTATAGTCGGGTGTGTGTGTCTGCCAAATTAAAAGCATATTACATTATCTTACTCTTTAAATATCATTTGAGTGATGAGGTAAAGCCAAAAGGATATTTTGAAAGAGTATTATAATCATTGTTGCTGCTGAACAGACGCTCCGTATGGTACAATACAGCTGTGCAACCAGCGCGTACCGCCCAAACCACTGCCAACAATACGCAAAAATATTGGCCATTTGGTCATGCAACCAATCAAGCAAAGCCCATTTAAAAACATTATTCAAGTTAAGCTCTTCATGATATATTGAATGGCTAATTTCGGTTGATAACAGAAAGGAAAATCTCAGGTGTGTCTTCCACTCGCCGTAATTTGATCTGGACTCGGGCGAGATGCATGTTAGCAAACCTCAACGCCATCCAAATATAATATAAGTATCGACTTCCGATATCCCACAAAATGCAGTGACCATTGCTTTTTTGTCAAAATATTGCGTGACAAATAAATTTGTAAAAGAAAATTGGTAATAAATACTATTAAAAGTTTTATGATAGAAACAAATATGGCTAAGCCATGAAGTTTTCAAACTGGAGAAATAGCATAAGCGTTAATTTTAATTGCCACAAACATGCTTAAGTATGGCTAGTATTTCGGGGATTTTTAAGTGATGAAAATTCGATTTTGGTAATGCTGGTTAAAAAATCTTTTATCAACGTATTCATGTTCACAGAAAACAAAAAACAACAACGTATGTAACGGATTTCTGAACTGCTGCTTGCTAGTTCAAGACCCCGTACCACTATCAAAATCTATTAATTCTTCTCCATAAGCGTTAACGAGGATTAAAAATGGGCAAGTTTATATAATGTGTACGCACTTCCTAACTTGACGAAGATTAAAATAAATGAATAATTATTAGTAAAAAAAATAACATATCCCTGTTTCATTTCCCATTTGTAGGCATCTAGTCAATGACATACCAGCCCCGAAAAGAACATCAGGGGGTGTACTGACGAACTGTCCATCGTCATTCAGATGTATGCTCGGATCAAATTTTTTGGATCAGGCCAAACTCTGGTTGAGTAATTACTGAACCTTATATCGGAAGAGAAAGAAGAACGTAAGAAGACCGAAACAAAATTAAGGACAATTTAATATACAATGTATGTGACCAAAAAATATCACAAAGCACGTAGTGCAATGAAGTAAATACAAGTCCCAGCAGATTGGTCCACTTATGGAGGATAATAGTAGACATGAATATCCACCGTTCGTGAATAATTATTTTAACGAATGGGTTTGATACGAGAGTTTTTTTGGATATCACGCATTGGTTTTTACCGCTCCAGTAAACCTGAAATAAAGTGATAACATAACCATCATCTACCCAAGGGTGTGGGGGTGCAAATCCCTAACTTTCAATTTTTCGCACCTTTCCAAAAAACACCTTTTCTGGATGTCACAAAAGTAAAGTATTTAATTTGCGCTCCTTTCATGGAAAATACAGAGTTCCACGGAACGCATGTGTCGTCTGCTACCATGTTTGTAAATGGGCCAAAATGTCACATGGCGTATTTAGAGGGCCAATATTTGTACACAATCATATGACTATGGGTCAGTGGTTCCTTAACCGAGTACGAATTTTAAGTGATTTCTGGTACAGTGATCAGGGTTCATACACTCACCTTGACTATATCAAATAATGGCGATTGATAAGTAAATCCACCGGGTATGCAGCGGACAAAGGCACTGCAATTCCCCCTTGTTGATTTGGAAACGGTAGATCCCATTCTTCATGGGTTATTACCCCCGTTTAGACGAGCTGGCTTCTGCGCGATTAAAATAAATTTTGAGGTTTTACTGTGAGTTCAATAATATTGAAGGTTTATTTCCAGTCTTCGAAAAGAAATTATATGTGAACAAGCAACCGTATGGTAGAGATATGTGACAAAAAGTTATAATTTATACACGACTATGGCTTATAGTTCTGGAATTATGGCGTAAAAACCTGAAAAATGGTGTGATTGAATGAATTGAATTGTGTAATTGAAAAGGTCATTTTGGTTGTACAGGGTCAAAAGTAAAAAAGTGGTCCCAATGTTTTTTAAAAACGTGGTTCAAGTTGTTAGTTCGGCTCATAGAATGAAATATATGAATAGTTTGATTATCTTAAGTGTTTGGTTATTACAAAAATGGCCATAAATAAACAGCTAATTGGCAGCTATTGGTTCTATTGACAACACCTGTGGACATATTTGGTTGGATGATAACGTGAAAACTAAGCCATTAAGAAATAAGGCAAAACTATTCCTTATTTCAAATCCTTTAAGCTAGGGAAACACTTTGCCCACGTAGAAGGAATCAAAGCAAATTTTAAATTTTAACTTTTGACACATTTATATATACCAACAATTGACTTTTTCTATTTTTCAAACATTTTTGACCCCATAATCGAAACTAGCAGCATAGGTTAGTGTTAAACTATACCTTTTGTTAATCCTTGTAACCAGAAAAGCATCATGGTGTGCTTTTTCAAAACAATCGGAACATTTTAAAACTGTTGTCCCTGATAACCTTGAAAACCCAAGATGGGGGGTCCATTAGGGTTGGGGTAAGTGCTTCCATCAATTTATGGTTGTCAATGTATAACTAAAGTACTTGTGTGCAAAAATTCACCCACTCTTCCATGATACCAGTAGACAATAGTAGAGATAGGAAAACCTCACGGACTTTAGGTTTTAATGAAATTCCAAAATTGGTTCGGTGTTCTCACTTTTCAAGTGAGCACCAATGACATCAGGAATTACGCGTTATGAGCTTTTTAAAAAGAGATTTATATCAATGGGATGGCTCAAGTCTTTTGAACTTGTCCCCGCCAGCAGCCAGCAGAGCCAAACTTCTAGTTCTGTTGTAAAGTCTTTTCTTTACGAAGGGAGCATCTGATTGTGAATCCACCCACAGCTTATGTTGTAACTGGTGACGGGTAATCTTAGATGGGATAGGCAAGTCCAATCGCAGGTGCTGCAGTTACATCAGGGAAACTCTTGCTATAAGGATCAATGTCCAGGAGGCAATATAGCTATCACTCAAGTGGATGCAGGTTTATTAATCAGGAGGCGTCACTTTCGCGCACATAACCATCATTCTAATTAGGAGTACACCACATATGAACCTTGGGACAGTGGTTCTTCTGATTAAGTTTGGCTGCAATTGTCCCAAGCGGTTGTAAAAATTACAAAAACATACTCACATACATACATACATTACACACATACATACATACATTACATACATACATACATACATACATCCCCCCCCCCCCCCCCCCCCACTACCTACACGCATACATAAATACATTACACCCAGACTACATACACACATACACACACATACAGCAATAGTGATTTCTTAGTTTGCTCTGAGCAAGCTCAGGTCAAGACAAAAAAAGGGTAACATACACCACTGAAAAAACAAGAAAAAGCAAAGAAGACGACCAACAAAAACAAAAAGAAAGAAAAAAAAAACAATGCACCATTCCTTCCTGTTGCCTTGAGAATCAAAAACTAGAACACTACCTGCATATCTCCAAAGTTAGGGATTTAGAGGATAGACATCATTGAGGTGGAGGGCACCCCCTACAGTGTACGATGCGCTAGTTAGTCTTTCAACCTAACTCTGTTATAATTGTATATTAGCTGGCGGGTAGAATCAGAAATGATTCTCGCACACTGTTTGTCTTGCTGTGTGGATGTCTGTACTGTATACCCGGATTAGCTCAGCCATTAATACTTAGGCTATGTTAACAGCCCCGTTTATAAGGGCGGCCTGGGTAGCTTAGTGTTTAGAGCATTTACCTTGTGTGCGAAAGGTCGGGGTTCAATTCCCTGCACAAGGCGTGGATGTCAGGATTTTTCTGGGTGTTCACGATTAGGGCATGGGGTGTAATGTCCATGTTAATAATTGGTCCCTATGCTCTAGTATGCGATGTCCGTTTTCTTCTCCACTGTAAAATTATAATATGTTAAGGAAATGCGGGAAGTTTCATAATGATCTTTAACGAATGGTTTGATACGAGAGTTTTTTTTTTGGATATCCCACTGGGTTTTTAACCCGCATCCAGGAAACTCCTGAACTAAAGTGATTAACTAACCATCATCTACCAAAGGGGGTGGGGTGACACCCACTTTCATTTTTTTCGCACCTTTCCAAAAAACTTTTTCTGGTGTCAAAAGAAGTAAAGTATAATAATTGGATTGCCTCCTTTTCATGGAAATACAGGAGTTCCACGGAACGCATGTGTCGTCTGCTACCATGTTTGTAAATGGGGCCAAATGTCACATGGCGTTATTTAGAGGGCAATCTTTGTACACCTCATATACTATTGGGTCAGTGTTCCTCTAACCGAGTACGAATTTAAGTGATTTTTCTGAGATCAGTGATCAAGTGTCATACACTGCACATTGACTCATATAAATAATGGCGTTATTGATAGTAAATCCACCGTGTTATGCCGCGGACAAAGCACTTCAGATTTCCCCGCTTGTTTTTTGGAACTGTAGATCCATTCTTTCATGTGTTATTACCCCCAGTTTTAGACTGAGCGCTTCGTTCGCGATTAAAATAAATTTTGAGGTTTTACTGTTAGTTCAATAATTTTGAAGTTTATTTCACATCATTTATTGACAAAAGAATTAATATGTGAACAGCAACCTTGGTAGATATGTGACAAACGTTATATAATTTATACTACCTATGGCTTATAGTTATTGGAATTATGGGTAAAACTGTAAAAATGGGGTAAAAGGTCATTTTGTTTGGTACAGGGGTCAAAGTTTAAAATTTTGTCCAATTTTTTTGTAAAACGAGTTAGTTCAAGTTGTTGTTCACTCATAAATGAGAAAATAATATGAATGTTTTTTGATTATCTTAAGTGTTGTTTTTTAAACAAAACAATGGCCAATAAAGTCAAACAGCTATTGGCAGCTATTGGATTCTATGACCCTGTGGACCTTATTGGTTGATAACGTGAACCTACATCGCAGATAAGCAAACTATTCCTTATTTCAATCCTTTAAGCTAGGGAAACAACTTGTCAAAACCACGTATTACAATGAATCAAAGCAAATTTTTAACTTTTGACCCTATATATACCACAATGACTTTTTCACAACTATTTTTTAAAATAAAACATTTTTTTTTACCCCATAACTCGAAACTATGATCCTAGGTAAGGGTATAAACTATACCTTTTTGGAATCCTTGTACAGACCAACATCAGGTGTGCCTTTTCAACACAATCGGAACATTTTAATGTTGTCCCCTGTATAACCTTGAACCCAGATGGGGTCCCTTGAGGGGTTTTGGTTAAGTGCTCCAATCAATTTTATGGATTGTCAAGTCTAAGTACTTTGGCAAAAATTCAACTCTTCCGATGCTACCAGTAGACAAAGAAGAAGCCGAAAGCGAAAACCTCCTGCTTCCAGGTTTTAATGCAATTCCAAAATGGTTCGGTGTCTCACTTTTCAATTTCGCACCAATGACATCATGGACATCCGCTTTATGAGCTTTTTAAAAAGAGCTTATATTACAATGATCGCGCTCATCGTTTGAACTAGTCCCAGACAGCCAGCCCGAGCCAAACTTCTCGTTCTGTGTAAAGTCTTTTCTTGTTACGAATTGAGCCACATCTGATTGTTGACTCCACCCACAGTAGTTGTACTGGGATTGAGGTAATCTTAGATGGGATATGCAAGTCAATCGCAGGTTGCCATGTACATCATGGAACTCTTGCTATTAAGTGATCAATGAATCCAGGAGGCAAATAGATATCACTCAAGTTGATGCAGTTTATTAATCGAGGCGTCACTTTTCGGCGCACACATAACCAATCATCTTAATTATAGTACAACCACATATGAACCTTGGGACAGTGGTCTTCTGATTAGAGTTTGGCTGCAATGAGTCCAAGCGGTGTAACAAAATTACAAAACCCTACATACATCCATAAATACATAAACATACGATACAGACATACATACATACATACATACATCCATACATTACTACACGGCTATACATACATACATACACACATACATAAATACACACATACACACAATAACAGAAATAGTGATTCTTAAGTCTTGCGACTGCATGCAGCTCAGGGTCCAGAAAAAAAGGGACACACTGAAAAAAAGAAGAAGAAGAAGACCAACAAAACAAAAATGAAAGAAAAACATGACCACCATACCTTCCTGTTGCCTATGAGAATGCAAAGAACTAGAACACTACGGAATATACTCAAGTTAGGGATTAGAGGATAGACATGCATTGAGTGTGTGAGCACCCCCCCTCCAGTGTACGATGCCGCTAGTCTCATACCTAATCTGTATTACTTGATATTAGCACTCGGCGGGAAGCATCAGAAATGATCTCGCACAATCGCTACTCTTGTCCTGGGTGCTATGTCTGATACTGTATACCCTGGATCGCCTCAGCCATTTAATACTTAGCTATGTTTACAGCCCCGTTTATCAGGGCAGCGCCCTGAGTAGCTTAGTGGTTAGAGCATTCGCCCTTGTGTGCCGAAAGCGTCCAGGCGGCTTCAATTTCCTGCCCAGGCGTGGATGTCCAGGATTTTTTCTAGGTTGTTCACGCTTAGGCATGTTGTGTATGTCCATGTTAATAATTGTTCCCTATGCTCTAGTATGCGATGCGTGTTTCTTTCTCCACTTTATTATATTGTTAGAAATGCGGGGGGGCAAGTATCAGTAATGATCTCGTGTACTAGTGTGTATCGTTATAGGTTTATTATATAACCCCCCTCCAGTGTACGATGCGCTAGTCTCATACCTACTCTGTATTACTTGTATATTAGACTGGCGGGTAAGCATCAGAAATGATCTCGCACACTGCTGTCTTGTCCTGTGTGTATGTCTGTACTGTATACCGGATCGCTCAGCCATTACTACTTAGGCTATGTTAACAGCCCCGTTTATTAGGGCGGCCTGAGTAGCTAGTGGTTAGAGCATTCGCCCAGTTTGCGAAAGGTCCGGGGTTCAATTCCCTGCCCAGGCGTGGATGTCCAGGATTTTTTCTAGGGTGTTCACGCTTAGGCATGTTGTGTATGTCCATGTTAATAATTGTTCCCTATGCTCTAGTATGCGATGCGTGTTTCTTTCTTCCACTTGAATTATAATATGTAAAGAATTGCGGGCAGGCAAACGTTCAGTAATGTAGTAATGATCTCGTTACTAGTGTGATCGTTATAAGGGTTTATATCTTCCCCCTCCAGTTGAACAATGCGATCGTCTCATACCTACTCTGTTGCGCAGGGTGAAGAGAAAGAAGAAGGCACGGCCTTCACCTATTTCGCATGTGACCTTTGTCCCCATTAACAAACCGCAACGGCAGACGACACATTCGGCCCTTTTTTAATTACCAATTATTTATTTCTCACCTTTTACGTTACACATAGTTAAGAGTTGCAAGTTCTGTATTTAAGTAAGGAAATTTGAACTTGATACCTATCATTGAGCTCAAATTGATAAAGTTATCATCAGTATCCTTTGTCTTATTATCTCTTTGCCCCCAACAAACGAAGATACTAGGCAACATAGTGCAGTTGACGCATTGTGACATGCGAGGAGACAAGTATTTATGAATGCGGCCGCGGCCATATCCAGCATATTTCAAATCACCTCGAGCGATACATGTAGGAAATAGATTTACAACCATGGTATTTACAGTTTAATTTGTTTCTTTAGCACACTTTCCGACAAGGTATCAGTAAAGCCTAAACTTTGAACTATATATGAGAAATTAAATTGCGTTGATCAATAATTTTTGTTGAGAAAGTTTCCCTAACATTTCCCTAACCCCCTTCCTAATAAAGTATCAGTGAAGCCAAATTACAACGCACCACAGTCAATTGATGGGCTTGGTATATATGTGCTGAGAAAAAGTTGCCCTAGCCCGCCTTCCCAATAAAGTATTAGTGAAGCCAAATACCGCGCCCCCAGACAATTTGCTGCATTGAAACTTGCTGAAAAAATTTCCCTAGCCCGCCTTCACAATAAAGTATTATCAACCCTATACAATGCACAACTCTTCTGTACTAATTCTACTGTTTTGAGTTTTTCTGGAGACACATAGCACCATAACAGACTTGATTTGAATTCTTTATCTTACATAGTAAGCCATATTAATTAAACAGTACATATCTCCACTAAATGTTTAATTATTTTTAGACAAGTACTGAAACAAGTTAATGCTGAGCCTGAAGAAAAATTCATCTAGGTCCAGTCTGACAATCAAATATGTAATTTCTTCTTCTGCATTTTAGCTAGTTACTACTGACATTTGCATTAAATAAAAAAGATCGGGAAAGCGAGTAATTTAGAAGCAAATACTTACTCTGCAAAAAGTTTTCTTGATGAGAGAAGAAACTTGCCAAACCCCCCCCCCTCCCCCGAACTAATAAAAAGTAGCTGAACGTAAGATTTTGAGATTTTTGAATATTTTTAAATGGAAAGCACGGACTTCTCTGCGGCGATGCAAAACCAGAAATTAAAATTTGGGGTTATGTTTGTCCAAAACAGAAAACAACCCCACCATTTTGCAAAAATACAGCAAGTAAAGGACAAACAACAAGATTAACCAAAAGTGAGGTGATGTTTTTTTTTTGGGGGGGGGGGGTATAATGTGTAAAAGGAAACCCAAAACCCGATGGCCGAAATGGGAATAAAATTTAATTCGGTATACCAGCTTAATGTTTGCCTGATATATTTTGAGTAACCATTTCATTTCATGATGACACACTCGACCCAATTATCAAATGTCGTTAATTTTATCCATCCTCATAAACTTCACCCAATGGATTACAAATACGCCTTTCAAATTTGCGACGGTAATATGTTACGACAGTAGGGGGAACACAACAAAAGGAACTCCTTTTTTATAATCCCGAGGCGTTTCCCAATGGGGTCCTAACATATCTGTTTTCATTCGCTTAGCAGTGGCGGAGTTAAGGACAAGGGCCCTTAAGTTGGGCCTTTTTTAGCAATCACGAAACTACGCAATGGCGCATTTAAGTTCGAATAGAGGTGACTCGAGTGGGCCCTGAAAGCAAAACATTAGGGGAGAAAGTGCCGGCAGATGCAGACACCGCTGCCTCTTAAATCCCGCCCCATTGCCCCGAACTCTAAAATATCACAAATACTTTCCTTGAAAACTATTCTTGAAATTGCCGATTCCGTTATTTGCAAATAACATAATGTAATATCAATGAGAACAAAAAAAAAGCAAAGCACTATACAAATATAAATTTACATCCCAAACGTGAACCCTATACAAGCCCTCAAAATCACTTCTATAAACTTACTTAAAGCCACTATCATGATTTCTTTCTTCGAATTTAAACCAAACGCGACCCCCGATTTTATATACAAAGTCCATTTATTGTACTTCGAATTGCAATATGTTGAAAGAAAGGCACCTGTATGTGACCGGACGTAACACGCCAATAATGACAAGAACGAAATGTAGCTATGTTTACTAATAAAAGTCGGACCCGATTTTTTTAATATTAATTAGCTAGAAACAGTCGTAAAAGACGACTAAAAAGACCCACACGAACAAGAAACCGTTTCTAAATGATACGCGTTTGTTAACCACAAAGAGCAATACAAAGAGGTAAATACATAACAAAACAATTAAGAGACAAAATGGGCATACAGATTTTGGAAAAAGACTGAATGTGGCTTAATGGACTTGCTTTGCAAACAAAACACGGACGTAGAAATTTGGACTTCCCTTTAAACTTCTAACTACATGAACTCAAATCTCTGATATACACCTGTGTTCGCTATCGTGCAGCATTCGCCTACCCGTATAAGTTTTTGGCAGTTCCTATTAAAGTCTGATTAATAATTTGTTGACAGAACACAACACGAGCGTTGGAACCCCGCGTGAGCCAGGGGAACCGTACCTCGTCTCACCGTGTGATTGTTCAAAGGAAGCGCCGAACCCCGCCATAGCATAATGCGCTTACATTAGGTGTGCGAACCTCCTGTCCAAGACATTATTAATCCTACTGCAAGACTTTGAAATTGTGGACAGTAGACGAACCCAGTCGCGGGCGCCTGGTCTGCAGAACATCGCACCTTGTGCGTGATGGTAAAAATCACAGTATGCGCTGAACCTCTGCGTAGCCCATGCGAGAATTCACTAGTGTGCGGTATCTCATGTCCATTAATTTTTATTCACAACTTCATAATAAGGTTTCAACTAAACACTAAAGATCACCATCACCGGACACTCCCCGAAGAAAAAGTTGCAATTATAGGCCACTCATGATTCGCTAACCATAAAATCAAAATCAACATTTTTTTATTAATTAAATTAAGGTAATAAAACAACTTGCAAGTTGATAGAGCTTATGACTGATGCACGGACACATACTGAGAACACTAATTGAATGACAATTCCAAATGAGCACTGCACTATTCAACCCAATTTTCGATTTTCCATTCCGGAAATATGAGAGCCCTACACATTATCCTTCACTTAGCCATTAGTGCATTACAAACTACATTAACTCACACGGGTGGATCACTGAGCGGTGCCTTAGAGGAAATTGCAAGAACCCCCTTTAACCCCACATTATTTTTTTTTTTATTTTTAATTTAACAACAACCATCCCCAAAGCAAAAGTTGAACACAATGGAAATGCCACGGAATACGGTGTGATCCCACCTGCTGAAATAAAGACTAATAATGGTATATATGGAAATAATATGATCACTATTGAAAAACATAACAATCATGTTTTGCCTTCCCCTACAGTACAGTAAAAGAAAAAACACAATTAACTAATGCCCTTATTCACTAAATCATGCAAGGTACCCCCGCATCTGTTGAAAACATAAAAAAAAAAGACCGCGTGAAAATTTTACTAAAAATTTGAAGGGCATGAACATAAGCAAAAAATTAACAAGAGCAGAGATAGCGGAAATGGCCGAAACTAAGGAAAAGAAAATATTAAGAACAAAAAAATAATGTGAGGTGACGCAATAACATCATTACAATTTAATAATACCTAGACCAACGAACTTGAGATCACTGCCATACAGGTCACCTAAACGGCAAGAGATTGATCGCAACACATTGCGAAACATCCGCAAATGGTCCCGTGCACAAACCTAGATGCTCGCCGTAAACAAAACCGATGCGACAAACCCGAGAAACGTGAGATACTGTTCAAGTGACCACAAGATTGGCAGGTTAATTTCAAAAAACATTTAAAACCCATTCTTTCGAAAACTTAAAGGGGGATGGCCGATTAAAGATGGAAGTTTCCATCTTTATAGATTGGCCTTCATAGCTTTATCTGAACCAATGTTGACCACTTCCGGTAAAATCTGGGGCTTCTGGGGACGAGCTATTAGCGACGGGCAATGGCCTTGAGCTAACGGACGATGCAAATTCAAAAAGAGGAGAATCAGGATTTTTTAGAGGAAAAATTTAAATAATCGATCTTGAGAAACATAAAAACAATTAATACCATTCTATGAGATTACAATTGTCGAAGTTACCTTGCCATAACTTTGATGGAAGCACCGATTGATGCCAAACAAGTATTATTGTCCACAAATCCAATTATGTAAATTTTTTTTTTAGCCTCGTGAAGATATCCCCATAATGAAAGCTGGGTGGAACGACGATACACACGTGTGCATGACTACCCCCCATCTGTGCTTACAACTTTTAGCTTCCAAGTGCACCCTTCTACTGCTTTGATTCCAGCTTATCAATTACACAGGAATAGTGGTTTCCATTGGCCCGTATTTTCCTAGCCTATAACGCAACCATTAGCTATTGAGGCCAAGCGGCACACACATCGAGAAACGTTATTTTGTTAACGGCTATATTTAAACAATGTGTTGGCGACTCATCCTCCTAGAAAGTGTAAATAGCCTAAAGAATTCCCCTACGAAATAGAACACATGGAAACATTCTAGAAGGATTGACGATTTACGTGCCCTGAGGACAGATTTCACACGATGGCTCAATTTGCTTTATTGCGAACGAGCCATAAAATAACTAAGCACAATTTGTTTTATCCGCACATGCTCTTTACATATTAAATGCAGAATTAGAATCCGATAAAAAAAAAACAAACCGAAATGGGCCGAAACATTGAAATTAATGACAACAATAAAACCCTACTAAACAGAATAATAAAAATAAAAGCCCAGAAATTTAACCAAACCGATGAAATTAAACTAACGGACTTGCCACAATCAAACGATGTTGTAAAAGAATTACCCCCATCTAAAAATCCGCATGAATTTAAAATTCTGCATGTATGTAATTTAACCGCAATGTAATGTCAACCAAAGTTGAACATGTTAAACAGAACGAATGCCTACATCTTAAGCGGAACGACAGTGTTAATTTTTTTAAAGACATACCATAAATAAATCAATACATACCTCAATGATATAGTGTTGACAACAAAATGAAGTGGGTATTGAGCCAAGGGAGTTGAAGACAACTGAGCGCAACAGAATACCAATACAAAAACTGAGATAGACTTAGTAATTCTGTTAAGTAGTGTTCAAGAGGGTTCAAGAGTCCACACAATCAAAGTTGGACAAAAAGGATTCATTAACCAACTAACAATTAAGTTATTTTCCGAAATCACCATCAGTCTCCTATGTTTGGGGCGAAATCCCCTGCAGCACGTCAAGTCACTGAATTTGAAATTACTACTTCAACAATTCTCAACAGGAATGAATAGTTTCGGATGAAGAGACACAAACATGTTTCTTCTGACCTAAACTGGATTCTGGCGTATGAAACTCACTGATGTCCCACACCACGTCCAACGCAACACGGAATAAAATCGTGTCCATTTACTAATGATTTGATTTGATTTTAACCATGTTAATAAGGAAACCGGCGATATCTACCCCGAAGGGTACTTGGTAGATCTGTCCCTATGGCGAATATCCGGTCTAAGTGTCCACATCTTATTTCCACGTTGCTATCCAACATATGACATCCAACGACTCGGAATTGAAGTTCGTGACCACAACTCAGCTCCTTGTTCAGTTCAGAATTTAATTTTTTTCCTTACAACCATACCTGCCGGCGAATATATTCACGCATAGCTTGTAAAACGGCAGACGCTCTGATTTCGGAAAACAGCAAGAGCGAAAAGACATCGATTAATTGCCAAATGGACCGGTTGAACTAGGTTCGACAAGATCTCCCAAATAATTTAATCTGTAAAGAATTTTGTCTACAACAGATCCAAACCATATTCCCACCTGTGCGATAAACGGAGGCCTGATCTAGTTATTGCTTCGAGCGTTTGATTTTTCACACCAAATTGACTATTTTTAAAAACAATTTCAAACTACGGCCCATCATGCACCAACACTGTCCGTTTATTCTTAATTTGACATGAACAACACTAAACTTATGAGTTTTATACGCGTTCATAAAAAGCAAGTGGCAACGAAAAGATTTGGCAAAAAATATTTCTGTCAAACCAAAACTCATTGACGACCTGCGCCTACGCTGTCGAATGCGTTGTGATGCTAACACCGTAACACGCATAAGAAATTGTATTCAGGCTAAAGAACGCGATCATTGGGGCTGACGCTAACAAAAGGCAATAACCTGAATTCACCCATGCTGAAACCATAAAATACACTTAGATCACAATAACTGCAACCATAGTCTGAGGGCGACATCTTTGCTGTGGGCAATGGGCGTTTCTTCAAAATCCGTTATTACTCCTTTCATAAAACGTTATTTTCATCTCGTACATTTAACAAAATCTCAGTAAATATCTAGATAATTACTTCATAATAATACATTTAAATAATGAATATACGCTTTACTTCATCGAAATGAGATTTGGTCTCAGAAAAAAGTTCAACATATTTTTCCTCATTACCCCAGTGAAATTTTAGGCCCAGGAATTACTTCCTTTCCATGTAATTTTACTTTGCGTCAATATCTGCCCAATCATCAATTCAATTCAAATCAAACCACGGAAAATCATTATATATGGTGAGCTTCAGAGGCCAAGGTTATAGGCAATGTAATTACGATAGTCGGCCATTTGAAAACTGGCTGCAAATGTACCAAGATGGCCTCTAAAAAATGCCAAAATTTTCGATAATTTTATGATTACTTGGTACATGGTTTGCAAGAATTTACCCGAAATGCTTACTCATTCGTCGAAATTTCGTGACATTAGTACTTGCACTACATGCCGGGACAATATGAACGCGTGATACTTCTTTATACCAGGTTTGGTTTACTACCCATGGATGGAGGCATGGAACCGTGATTGATTGATTTCTTACCTAACATAGCCATTAGTTGCAATGCGTCAAAGGATTTAATCCTTTACCTTGCCCGGGGAAGCTTTGCAAAACATTACTTAGGGCTGATAGATTTTTGTTCAGTTTCTCCAAAAGCACAAATTTGGACCCAATGTTGCCGATTAGGCATCCTTTTTTTTGATGGAGCGACTTGAAGGGCGCCACCTGGGAACCGCCATATTGAACAAATATAATTTTAAATTTAAAAGGCTGTTGGTAGTCATGAATAATGGCATCATTTTTAGGTTTTTTTTTGGGTTGGAGATTAAGTTTTAAGTTTATGACATATGTCGCTTTATTCCTTTTAAAGCCGCCATATTGATCAAATCTTATATGGTCGCCATCGGCATTTACTTTTCAATCTAAAAATGCTAGAATCATAAATGATACATCTTTTTAAGGTTTTTATGATGATTTAATGTCAACCCCGCCCTTAAGCCATACTAATGTCATTTTATTTGTAAGATCATCATTTTAGGGGTTTTTTTCGTGAAAACATATACAAACCTTTATAAAACAATACAACATTTTCATTTCTGTGTTGAAGCGTTCCTCCTTGGGATATGAATTCGTTTATGCCCACCACCTCCTTAAAATGCAGTTTATTCCGTTGTTGAAGCTGCATTGATTTCACAGGGTGGTGGCACAAAGTAGGACAAGTTAACAGCAATGTTTGTAAACATGTTAACTTTAGGGCCTGGTTATCTTGAAATAGGTAGGCCTGACTGTTACACACTGGGCATTGTATCTGTTAGAGTTTTAATACTAGCCATAACATTTCGCAGGAATGGATTCGCAGGCAACAAAAGAAGTGACGTAAGGATGTTAGGACTGGTAAACCTGTTATGTGGCCTCCATTTTTCTGATTAAAATATTATTTCTCAATTTATTTGAGAAGAGATTTCTAACGGGAAAAGTATTTGTTTACTATTTAAAAGAGAGAAAGGGGAATACCCCTAGTTTGTTTTTTGCTAAGTGCACCTGTTTAGATTGCACAATAGGGGAAGTGGCGGAATTCCCCAAGGCTGCTAAACTTAGAAGCTTGTTTAGCTTTTAAAAGATAAAATATTGCCAAGATCTGGGACTTCCCCCATTAAAGTTATATATATGAAGTGATGTCATAATTCGGGTGATGAATTCCGATTGGTAGCTAGTGTAAGGTGATGTTTATGTATGAGAATGAGGAATATATTGTTAGAAAGGGGCATCTATCTGTGAGTAGTTAAATACTATCATGGAAGGAATCTCTCCAGCATCCACTAACAAGTAGCTAGAAGATAGCTAGTTTTACTCTGCATTAAGGGGCAGACATCAAGTACCTAGTGCCCAGGATATTTAATTCCATGTGAGCAGGTTGCTGTAATATTCTACTGTCGTCTTTGAAGCCAAAGTGCTGGAAATCAAATAAGATTCCAACTTGTGGACAGATAGAAATTCGTGGTGATTATCTTGGACTGATTCTATACGGTGGATTTATCGTCGTCAGGGACTTAAATTTAAACTTGTAGTCTTGAAATGCTGGACAAAGTTACTTTCAGGACTGAGAAGATTCCCATGGAATATACTACCTGAAGAGTTAATTTATGTGAACTGTGCATCTGTAATTTTGGAGTCTTCGCTGTGCGGAAACTCTTTATAAGTTAATAATCTTAAATTGCTTGTAAGTTTGTTTTGGACATACAAATTCTTGACCAATCAAGTAAAGATCATTAACATCTGTTCTATTATATAAAATTCAGATCCTTGTGCACAAGGCTCATGATTTGTTGTGTTTGAAAGGTATTTTGACCTTAGGCCGTCCACGCGGACGTCTAACAAATGGTGTATATACTAACTCCTTTCCTTAATCCTTTTGAAGATACAACTTAACAGCCATCATAATACTTGTTTTGAAACAAGTAGTAATAAAAATTTAAGGTTGCTATAATGGATTCACAGGCTATATATTTTTTACAGATTATGTCAAGCATAGAGCTTCACTGCTTCTAATTTACATTTGACGTACCATGCATTGCAGAGAACATTGGTCCCTTTGGGTATGTCATAACACCAACTGAAGTTATACCGTGGTGCATCTCGTTGATTAATGTGATATTAAATCCCATACGCTGACTTCTCGTTTATAACGGCCACTGTAACGGCAAACGCGTCACGGTCCTGAAGGCAAGGCAGGCGGTATGGGCCCGGACAACCTACGTGGTTGTAAAAAAGTAAAACGATTGATTATCTAATAGCTACGGATATTAGTTATGGGGAGGAAGTGGTTTGAGATCATGAAAAATTCATTTGGGATATTAGTATTGGAGAAATAACGATATAGAAACCAAGTTTCTTGGTCAATAAACCAAACGTTCTCGACTTGAGATACCTAGACAACATGTTTCTAGGTCCAAAACAGGCTTTATTTGGTCAGCCGGACGGTTTTTTGCACACGGTGGGACTGAGTCCAAAGTGGATATCGTGCTTGCCGTACAAAAACGCTTCTTAGGGTGTTTATGGAGATCAGGTATACGCGCGTACATTTTTAGGCTAACAAAATCCTAGAAAATCAGTACAAACTATAGATTATGTATTACAGCGGTTCTGGATATACTAAGCTCTAGTTATTAAACCCGTCATGAACCTAGTTCTTTAAAGAGAAATAAGGACATTTCCTGAAAGAAACGCCCCCCCCCCCAAATCCTTTTTTTTGAAACCCGGGGTTTTTGCATATTTGGAAGGCTACCGATGGTATTAGATCCAAAATGAAACGTGAATAATCCCAATACGCCGTCTTTATGTATAAGATATGATTTAGTATTTTCTTGTCGTGCACGACAGAAAATCAAAGCAGGGACGTTACGGATAGCAGGCAAAGT
>JAMKCH010033590.1:0-15452 GCA_023653785.1 Ophioderma brevispina
GCCCAAATCAATCAGTCGGATCCGGGTTCCAATTTCACATCGGGAGCGTTTAAAGGTGCATGTTCCGATCGTATTCTGCGACTCCCTGAGTTACCCGGAAGTAGTATCGATGTGATATCAGATGAAAGGACGTATTTTTCTCATTGTGTCTGAAATTTGAGGCCATCACACCATTTCATTCCCAAGATATAAAACAAAACCGCCGTTTTAGTGGTACCACTTATTAGCACAGTATTGAATAGGGACTTTGCACATGAATTATTGCGTCTACCATCAACCGCAAGTTGTTTCCCACGGTTCTTGAGGGGGTGTATGTGCAAGTGCAAGGATCTATATCAAGTAGGAAAACACCAAATACACATAAATCGGAAACAACCACCTTTAAGCAAGTTCTCAAGGAATAGGCATAGAGCAAAATTGGATTCCGCGTATCATGCACAAAGTCAAGGAGTCTTGGAACGCTTCCACCAACACACTGAAAAAAAATGGTGAGGGTATTGCTAGACGGGATACACTTGTGTTTATTTGCAGCCAGGGAGTCAGTTCAGAGACTCTGGGATTCAGTCCGTTCGAACTAGTGTTCGGACACAAAGTGAGGTCCATTTTGTTTGTTTGCTCGTATCCAACAAGTTCATTTAGTAATGGCTTGTCAGGATTTATTCAGCCAGTGTGCTGATCGGGGCCGCGTGTATCCATGATACGACGCTCCTAACAGCGGCCCGCTCATAAGGTCCACTAAAGTTGCTTAAAGAAAATGGTGGGTCGCGACTCTGAAGTTGGCTTGTGAAAGTTCCAAATCAAAATAGACTGAAAAGAACCTCAGAAATTGCTAGACAAAAACTTAGAACAGGCCAACCAAGAATGAAAGTTTTGGTATGACAAAAACATGCCACAAACAAGAGATTTTAGTCCTGTGACAAGGTACTTGTTTTGTTTGGCACTTCAGGTAATCCTTGCAGGCTAGGTTTTCAGGACCTTATGTAGTGAAATCAAGGGAGGGGGACCTGTATTATATTGTGAAAACCCCAGGACGTAGAAGGAAGACGCAAAAACAACTATGTCATGTGAACATGATCCAAAAGGTATGTGGAGAGAGAACCAGCTCCAAATTGTGATCCTGGTGGTCTTACACAGAAACAATTCTCCATAGAGTCTGACACCACTGAAAATATATTTGAGAGTTTCACATCGCATGGTGCACGGTGTAGTACCGATGTGCACAGATGAAGTTGAAATGTGTGATTATTCAATGAAGCTAAAAAATTCTGATGTTTGGCGGAACACTGATGACTTAGTTTCTCATCTGCCACATGCCCACCAAGATTAAATCAAAACCTTGATTGAGGAATATGATACATTAACCAGGGAGTAACAGGACATTTTGTAAAACATCTCAGTCACAAAAGGTTTGAGTGATTAAATATGTGACGGACTGACAGGGACCCCTGAAAACTTGATTCTTAAGTGAGGCAAATGGTGCCTTAAGGAGAGGGGGCCCCAAGACAAAGTTGTACAGGGGTCAAATTTTAAATTGACCCAATCATGTGAAAAGTATACATGTTATTTGTCTAACCACAAGGATTAAGGAATTGTATAGTTTGTACTATCTACAACGTAAAGTTTAAGAGTTATATGCTAAAAACAGCAAATAAAATCAATAAAAAGGGTCAATTTCAGTGTACAGGGGTCAAATTTTAAAGTTGCTCCGATTTGATAAAAAATGGTGCAAATTGGTGATGGAGTCATAGGATTAAAATAAGGAATAGTTTTGACGGCGTCTAAAATGCTTAGTACCGATGTAGGGGGCACAGAAGGTCAACATACATTGCATTCAATGGGGCTGTTTCCCTTGTTTCCCCCCTACTTTCTTAAGCAAGCATTTGAGACATTCAAAACTTTTCTTATTTGTATCCATGAGCTCCAACCATAATTGGCACCATTTTTTATCCAATCGGAGCAACTAAAAAATTTGACCACTGTACAATTGAAATGGACCCTTTTTATTGCTTTTTGCCGTTTTAGCCTATAACTCTTAAACTTGACATTGATGAATAGTACAAACTATACCGTTATTGAATCCTGTGGTTAGACAAATGACATGGTATACTTTTCAAATGATTGGATCAATTTAAAAAATTTGACACTGTACAAACTTGGTCTTGGCCCCCATCTCCTTAAGGGACCATGGTGGCCCTAGAATATGGTTCAGGGGTTCCTTCAGTCTCCTCTAACATATTTAATCACTCAAACCTTTCTGTACTGAGATGGTTACAAAATGTCTGTTGCTCCTGGGCTACAAGTGTTTCCAACACACCCTCAGTTACTCATATGCTACTCATGATATGATTGAAGCTGGTGCTCAACCTATCAAACAACATCCCATAGGCTCAATCCTCAGAAAATGAAAACATCTTAAAGCTGAAGTTGACTATATGTTGGAAAACGGAATTATTGAGCCCAGCCAAAGTGAGTGGTCTCCCCATGTATATGGTCCAAACCTGATGTACATATAGGTTGTGCAGACATGAGAGGGTCAACCAATGGTCCAAAACAGACTCTCCACCCACTGTATAGACAGGGTGGGTAATGCCAAATATGTCAGTAAACTTGACCTCATGGAAGGATATTGGCAAGTCCCTTGAACAGATCAGGCAAGGAAAATTACTGCATTTTACCCCTTTGGTCTCTATCATACCAGGTTATGCCATTTGGGCTGAAAAAATGCGCCCGAAACATTTCAGAGACTGGTAACAATATAGTGTCAAATATTGCATTCTTGCATAGAATGAAAAACCCAAAAACAGAAGAATCATGAGATGGTCATTTTCTTCAAGAGTTTGATTTGGAAATACAGCACATTGCTGGGAAAACAATGTAATCCCAGATGCATTGTCTAGAGCATGAAATTGATCATAGGTGTTTTCACCCGTGTTTTTCATTGACATAAAAAGAATTATCAGAATCAAATTTTGATCATCAGTGATTGTTTTTGTCAACTTTTGGTTTGGTCACATGGCATGAAAATTTAACAAAAGTGTGATCTGAATGTTATTTAGTGCTTGACACTTCATTTATGTTGTATTAGTGTCCATACAAAGAATAAATTTTTAATGAGTTGCTATAATGAATGAGGCTTGACCGCCACCGCCCTGAACGCAACTGAAAACTTTGACACAAACAGAATTTGTGTGTATAACGGTGGTATTGCATATTGTAGAATGTAACGGCTGTCCAAAAAAATGTTCAACACTCGAACGCAGGTAATTTTTGGTGTAAAACTAAAGACGCAAGGGATAATTGTTTGTTATGCTCTTAAAGCTTCTAATAAGCTTTATTTTTCCCTTATTTCATTTCAAAATGCGATATGTATAACAAAAGATATGCTTCATTTAAAGGAGAGTACAAATTCGGATTGGTCCGATTGCAATTACATTTGTAAGATTGTCTGAAAATATTTTTGTAACTACTCCTCAAAGTTTGGGTTATTGATTGATTTGTATTATTGAATTGATCAAGTGAAGTCATATTTGAAGATATTTGACAATCCCTCTGAACTTCATTGTGGTCATAAAGTGTGTATTTGTCTTTATGACAGCACTACTTTTTTTTTTTTCAATATTAATCAGTTACTCACTTTCATAGCAGAATTAGCCCTACAAACGCGTCAAATTACACATAATGTTAAATCCAAAAAACGCAATTAAACTACACTTCCTCATTGTATTCCCAGTCCCTCCCAAAGAAAATCCTATGATTTATAGGCAGAATAAACCAACACCCGAAGTAACAAAAAAGAAAGGAGAAACTTCTGATAATACGCTCCATGGACTGATGAAGCAGGCATAATTGGAATTAAAGGCACCCGTGGCAAGCCATACAGATCCACTTACCAGAATGGCAAAAACTCAGCCAACATTTCTCTTTTAAGATCAGTATGTGGTAAAATCCACTATGAACGTTTGTAAAACACGGTGGGCAGGATCTCGAAGTCCTTTCTTTAACTAGAAAAAACACTGCAAAAATCTTTTGTTTTCTTTTTACGATGTAAGAAGATGTGCTATGAAGCCCAGTGTATTCATGTTGCATCATGCATGTTTCTACAGGCAGAAAACGGAGAACCAAGTTGCTTTGCCCTCTCATCATTGATGAGCATATCTTTTGTTTTACGTATCGGATGGAATGAAATAAATTTCAAATTAAAGCTATTTTATTGGCTTAAAGGATTACCAAACAAACAAACACCCATGCATCCTTTTCTTTTTATCAAAAGTCCGTCGTTCCGAGTGTTAACATTTTTTGGGACAGCTTTGTATTTACCTGACACGCAAATACAGAGTTAATGCATTGTGGCATTGCTGCTGCGGCTTCCTTGAATGTATTAAATTTAACACCAGATATTGTGATGTAAGATTTTGGCAGAAAGAAACTAGAACATTTTGAATTCTAAAATGAAATTATAACTTCAATCTTCTTTTCTAGGGGGGTGTTACAAGGGTCCATTTTAACCAGTGCCAGATTATTGCATTTATATGATTGTGCAAGAAATAAGATATTATGATAGAATCAAAGGTGCAAGGAATCTTAACACTATATGCTGTTAACACCATAATGCTTTGGAACTTCAGGCCAGGTCCCCCACCCTCTGGAATTGGACTTGGAGGGGGCACTTCATAATTGATTGTTTGAGGAAACCCGTCACCCGGAGAGGAGAGATCTGCTTCTGGTCATTATGTGCCGAATTTACTGCTAGAAGTTACGGGCACAATGCCACGTTTGCTATTGCATTCTAACTGATCTGTTGCTGTAATTCTGGTAATCAAACTCAGAGACCATAATGATTTTGAAGTGCCACAGAGAACTCTGAACTATGTTGCTGCTCGGGCCATTTGTAACCCTCGAGGTCAAGCCCACTGAAGCGGAACAGTGACTGTGTAGCTGGTAATACAAAAGCCATTGGTGATTCAACGTCCGAGATGATTCGACACTACCTTGAACTTAAATAACTTTAATTATTCCTTGCACATCAAATTGACTTTAGGCAATGTATTAATCAAATAACCAGTTAAATCAGCTGTAGTAGTTAAGCATTCAAGGCCGGGTGATTCATGCAAACGTTGCAAGAACGTTTGCCATCTGACCAAATTTAACATCATAAAATAAAATATTGTAATTGTCGATCAGTCGTGATTGAGTTTAATTTGGTGCTGTGGTAATTTTTGCAATCTTGGAGCCGAGGTCGTAACCCCCCAAAATATTCTTACATTCAAAAACAATAAGTTACAAAAAACAATATGCGGACAATATAATGACGGTCAGCGTAGAGAGAAAAGATAGAAATTACTCCTTTTTCAAACGTGTAGTATTTTTTCTTCGCATTGCTTTATTAATTGTTTTCTACTTCCAAATTTGTAATTGATGTGAGTATAGGTAATAAAAGCGTGAAGATTATTAAATAATTGGGTTGTTTACCCTAATTTATTTAAAAGATAAAGTCTGGTTAAAATTAGAATCATTTAACAGTTGTACAGGTATAGCAAGAAAGAAGATCTTTAATTGAAGAAGGCAGAAAGAATATTTGTTTTTAAAATACTTAAAGAGCAAGTAGACTGGCAAGAAGGTTTTTAAAGGCCAACAGAAACGTTGACATTGAAGAATTAATTTCATAGTGCTCGGTCAAGTGTGTGCCTTTGAGAAATGGCACCTTTTGTGAAACCAGGAGTATAGTAGACCTGCCACGGCTTCCTCTTGACTGCACACATACCAAACCTGAACCCGCCGTGTCCCGTACAATAGTTGTTAATACGGCAGCAGCGTTTTTAAATGACTCGTATGTAAATTGGGAATGAAAGTAATGAGACCGGATTTTCCCAATTAACATTCAGGGGGTTTTATTTGGAGTAGCCATGGAACAATCACTCTATGTAACTGGGTAATAATGCATTACTTGATCCCACAGTATATGACTGGACACCCATAAAAATAGCACTAAGTTAAGTAAACCTATAGCACAAAACATGATTAGGCGCCCATATCGGTGACCCTATTGCTCCAACATGATTTGGTGGCCATTTGCCCGCCTTATTGGCAGCCTTTTTTTTTCTTGGATTGACCATGATATAAGCCCTCAATGGGTTTAATGGATTCCTTGACCTTAAACACATATGCGTTAGATACCAAATTCCTCCTCGTAAGTTTACATAAAAAAAGAAATAAGCCGAAAATAGGTATTGGCGGCATACTGCATTCTCAAAACGTTCAAGGGGCACAAAGTGCACCCGGCAGATTCTCAAAGAGGGAAGACTTTCAGCTACACAAATCAATTCATAAAAATATACACAATTTCCAGGGTCATATCGAAAAATTCAGTTCCGCCTGCCGAACTAATCAGGGGGTAGGACATGCAAAAAACTTAAACGAAACAGTGAATTGGCATCAACACAGGCCGTCGTAAACCTGAGTGATAGGCTTTTTCAAAGGAACACCGTAGGAAGGCGCTTTTTGACGCCACATCGAAGACACAGAGACTTGACTTAAGGCTAGGCCTGGTCCCGAATATTTAATCTAAATGACCGTTATCGAAAATTCACTGTTTTTTGCAGCGGGGTTAGGTTAATCCTACAACCCCCGAGGGATTTTGAAGTCCAATAGTTTCCAAAATGATCATGATATTAAGAGATCTTGTACGAAGGTTTTAAGAGGTGATTTTCCGGGATTCTTTCTTTACGCTTTTGAGAATAAAAAAAATAAAATAGATTCCATCTTTATTCGTTCTCATATTCTAGCGCCGCTCCTCAGGTTCATCGGATAACAGACACGATTTTTCTCAACAGTAAGCTGTTACCTGCTTGGGGTCTTTTTGGATTACCAATATTCATGGTTCACTCGATATGTGGTGAAAAGCTCTCTTACAATGGTTCTGTTGATTCTGATTTGCGGTTTTGTGTTATGAACAACTTCTTGTTTTCCCGCGGCCCTATATAGACCACTGGCTGTAATTTCGATGTGACCGAATCATAAAGGGGTATGAACCGATTTACGTCTATAAATTTTTTCATCTTGATAGAATGGTCTTCACCAAAAACGCCATCTGAAAAGGTTCGACAGCGATTCCCCCCCACACGTTTGAAGTGAGCCTAAAAAACGGGTGATGTTGTAATCCCAAACAGTATTGTGTAAACAAAATCCAACCAAATATCTTTAGCCCTTAAAGATTTTCTCAAGGTCATCATTGAGAAAAAATTGTAGTTTCTGATACCAAAATTGGGACTATTTTGGTAAAATCTGGTGGTCTGGGACGAGGATATTAGCGATCGGACCAAGTGTACCTTTAAAAGTTCGTATTTTACAACCCGTCCCATTCATTGTTTCAACGACTCTGTTACAAATCTGCATATCCCATTAAAGGAGTGCAAAAGGGATCCGTCTGGTCCGTTATAATTACGATTGTACACAAATCCACTCAGGATATTATAACATATCATGGTTTTGCAAGAATGATATACGCCGACGTCACCCAATTTTTGTTATTTTGAAACCCAGTGAACGCGTCACTCTTGTTTCCCAAAATGGAAATGCCTATTGATTTGAAAGACTAATGATTGAAATTGAACGAAGAAAAAACCGAAGTTCTTCACATCAGACTGGGTTAGAAAAAAATCTTCAACTTCCGTCTGTTGACATTGCCAACAATTCCCATTAAATCTTTGAAATCTGTTCATAATATTGGTCTTATTGTAAGTAAAATGATCTCAGACATGAATGTCTACATAAATAATAATGTCGATCAACTTCTTTGCTCTCGACAAAATTGGTCTCATTGAAATGGTCTTGACTGAAATATTGACAAAACTTTAGTTGATGCATCATCGCTTGTCATCTTGATATGTGCAACAGCTTTTATATGGACTTCCGGACTCGCGATTTTCTAAGCTACAACAACGTATTCAAAATTCTGCTGCAAGACTTATCACTCGTACTAGCCTCTAAGATCATATCACTCCCTGTGCTTGCGCTTCATTGGTTGCTCGTTATTTTTTCGCATTATGTGCAAAATACTCCTCTTGAATTCTTTTGCACCCTAAACAAGTAAGTAATGCTTTTATGTCGTTAAACGCGTACATCACAATTCAGGAGTAAAGGGCCTTGTTCCGATTTGTCTATCGTGTTCTCTACTTGATATTGAGAGCCTGCACTGGACACACTGACCTGGACTATTAAGTACCGGGGCAAAGACAGTTACGGTTTTGATGCTAGACGCGATAATGCATAGTAAAACGCCCTATTCTAAACTGTGCTAATATTGATGGTTAACCACTAAAACGGGTAGTTTGTTTTATCTATATCTGGGAGAGAAAGAAATGGATTTGAAAGCTGAAAGTTCAGGCCAACAATGAGAAAAAACGGCTTTTCATCTGATATTCAAAATTTATACTATTCCGGTTAATCCCCAAGACGATCGGAAGAAGCACCTTTAAGTAAAACATTCCCTTTTTCCATCATATATTGCTGTTTTATACACCCTAATCAATGTAACGCGCGTACATCGCCAGTTTTTTGAAAAATGGAAATTTTCACGCGTTTCTTTGGTCACGCAAGTGGCGTAGCCAGATGGGGGCGGGGGGGGGGGCGCTGCCCCCTGTGGGGAATCTTGATCCCCTCGTGCCCCCCATGCAAATATTAGGATCTTACATAGGCCATATACTGTACTACAACATTTTACTATATGGTTGCCCCCCCTGAAAATATGTGTGCCCCCCCCTTGCCCCCCCCCCCCACCGAAAAAAAGCTGGCTACGCCACTGGTTTCACGCATCATATCCACCGTTAAATACAAGTGCCTACCGGCCACCGTAACCTTTTTTTCATCTTCAAACGAAATCTGTTCCACCATCAGTTAGTACAACTACTCCATGTTCATCGTAAGGGGTATTTAGTCGGTCATGTGATTTGATATGCACTAGTAATGAAAATTAACAAATTTGTGTCATACATTAAGTTGACATGCAATTTTAAAAAGGGTCAATTTATAGTCATGAAAATATCTTGCGATGATATTGTTAAATGCCTACAAAATGCTAATAATCTTAACATGTTCAGCGTTGATTTCCGTGAATCAGAGGGCATGATCAAAAATCGAGTGCACGGCTGATTTTGATTTGTCATATAAGAACATTTTCTTGACAAAATAATTATTTTGATGCACATTGCATAGTTGAATTACACCATAGTGTATTATTACAGAAAAGTCGACCAATCGAATATTGGGGGGTAGGGCTTGTTAGGGGAATGTACAATCAAGGGATGGGGTCATTATTTACGAGCCGAGGGGGGTGGAGGATTTGCGGGGGAACCCGAAAAATTTTGGTAAGAGAGGAGGGGGGAACGTGAATTTTTTAAATCAACGAGAGAGGGGGGGGGGAACATGAACTTTAAATGGGGAAAATCAGCTATGATCAAGGGGGGCAACGTGACAATTTTTGAACGGAAGCGAGGGGGAACGCAAAATTTTGTGCGCAAAAAAAGTTTTGAAATCCTCCATTCCCCCTTGAGTAAATAAGGACCGCTCCCTAAGTGCTGATAGGATTGTGCGCTTGGCCGGCTGCCGACCTAGTATACAGGATGTCCCAAAATAAATGCAATCATCGCATTCGGTGCTATAATTCCAAAATTACTGAGAATTATTCAAATTTTATAACAGATTCTGAATGACGAACTTGTTTCGTACATCCTGTTCAATTTTTGTCTGATACGGTTCACTAGTTTTGAAAACAAAGGCTATTATGAAACCCGCTGTAAAATTACCCCATTCCAAGTTTGCCTTAGATCGTTGAAACAGGTTCACCTTGAAAAGTGGAATAAATGTATTTCAACTACAAAAATATCCTGGTACTAATCCTGTCTTTTAAAAAAATAAATTACTAAAATATTTGTCATTGTATTATTATATCCACGGTCTTTTATTGTCTGTACAGTATTTTTCTCTTCTCATATTTAGAATAGTAACTTAGCGACTTGGCCAAATTTTATCTCCAGTGGGTCTGACAAATCTGCGTTAATAATGTAAATTGCAGCGGAGTGATTAAACACCAAATGAATGGAAATGGTTGGGGCTATAATTTAAAAATTATTTTAATACTAAAATATTTGTACTTATTGTTTTATCCACGGTCTTTTAGTATTTTAGTACACTGTTAAAAATTTCCGTAAATTAAGAAAACAGATTTTCCGTAAATTTACGGAAAAATCTGTTTTAGAAAACAATAAAAATAAAAAACAAAAAACATAAAAAATAGCTAAAAATGTTAATTTACGGAAATATTTCAAAAATTTCTGGCAGCAATATTTCCGGACTTTTTTTTTGGTTCCGTAATTATAAATTACGGAAAAATTCTGTTAAAATACATATTTTTTCCATAATATGAGACAAATTTCTGTAAATTTACTGTCAAAGTTCCGTTAATTGACAGAAATTTCTGTAAATTTACCCTAAAAATGACTGGAAATACTGCTGCCAGAAATTTCCGTAAATTTACGGAATTTTTTTTAACAGTGTACAGTATTTTCCTCTACTCATATTGAGAATAGTAACTTAGCGACTTGGCCAAACTTAAATGTTTTATCTTCAGTGTGTCTGACAAATCCACGTGAATATTGCAAATTGCAGCGGAGGGATTAAATACCAAATAAATGGAAATGGTATGACACAACAAACAACACAAATAAACCACTGAAAACCAAACCTGAGTTATATCAAACACAATGTCAGAACTTTGTCATTGTGAACAGAGATCATTTACTTTCCCTTATTTGTCAAAGACATGTTGTCTTCAAATGTGTTTAATATTAAAATATTTAGTTTACAAGGTTATACTGGTTTAATTGAACAAAAATTAAGTAGTAAGGATAAAGAGACAGGAGAAAAACAATAACAGGCACCTGCATACTTTAGCATGCCTTGATTGTGTATTCATCAGTCAAACTTGGAATGGCTTAAAGTGTGGTTTACTTACGTAATCGCCTTGGTTCTAAAATCACTGAAGCAAATCAGATGAAATTTGAACAGTATGTTGAGAAAATGATAATAGGCCGTACAGATATCTCGCAACATTTCAACATTAAAAAAAGACAGGATTAGTACCAGGAGATTTTTGTAGTTCAACTTTTCAAGGTGAACCTTCTTCAACGATCTAACACAAATTTGGAATGGGGTAATTTGACAGCGAGTAATAATAGCCTTGTTTTCACAAATATCGGAAACCCCCGATCGGACAAAAAATTGGACAGAATGTACGAAACAAGTTCGTCATTCAGAATATTTATAAAAATTTTTATAATTCTCAGTAATTTTGTAACTGTGAATATAGCACCAAACTGCGATGATGGCATATTTTGGGACACTCTGTAGGGAAGCGATATGATTGTTATGATTTTTTCTGATGCTGCGTAATTAAGAATAATAGGCAACAGCGTTGTGATCTTGATGAAATAGCGCTTCTTATAAAAAGCCAGTGTATTATGTTTCTGTATGGAAGAGGAAGGAAAAGAAAGAAATTGAGGGGTGGAAGGAAAGAAAAAGAAAATATGAAATGAAAGGGACGGTTGGTTGCAATTTTAAAGTGGAAAAGAGGGGCCAAAAATGTAGATAAATTATTTCTAAAAGGGAAATTGAATAAAAACGGATGAAAACAGGAAATGAGGAAAAGAGGAACGTATGAAGGAAACAAAAACGGAGGAGGAAAAGACGAGAAAAAGAAAGGGCGGACCTAAGGAACATGAAAAAAAAGGAGGGAGATGAGAAAATAAGGAGCGTCAAAGAAAAGCATAAAAGTTTGAGAAGAAGATTAAGGAAAGGGACGCTAACATATCAAATGAAACTGGAACTAAATAGAGGGGCGCAAAACAAAACTGAGAAAAATTAAGTACGGAACGGACGCACAGAATAGCAAAGGAAATCGGAGTTTAATGGGGAATATAAGGGCGTCCAAAAACAGACAAAATAGGCGGTTTGAAAAAATAAGGCGCAAAAACTGAAATGGAGAGGAAAGTGATATAGAAAAAAATAAGAGGTGATAAACAGAAAAAGAATGAAATTGGTTGAAAAAGTTTAAGTGGTGCAAACAAGTATATTAAAAAGAGGAATAGCGGTAAAAAAACTGAGGGCGTCAAAAACGGAAAGGGTACAAACAAGGTCAAGAAAGGGCTCCCAAGAAGAGAAATCAAAAGGGAAAATCAAATCCTAATATTATTAGAAAAACCTCAACTGGGCCCCAAACATGAGCAATTTAATATGGAAGTCTGTGAAAACAGATATAGTCCGCGGGAAGCCAAAGTCGAGCTCAATAGATGTTACGTGAAGAGTCAACTGATTCGAGTGCCCATTTTCTTTACCGTTGTAGCGGACTGTGAGTACGGCAGACAGACTATATTACTTCTACACCTGTTTATTTAGTGATATATCCACCGCATGAAGAGGGATGATCACGTGACCTGCAGATGAACTGCGTGAGTTGAAGGATTATGATCGTATGAGCAGGGATTAATAGTGAGAAGGTGTGTCTTTCCGGATTTGTGAGTTTGTACACCACAAGTCTTTTAGGCATTGATATCCATAAAATGATTGGAAGAAAGTTGCCAGGGGGGGGGGGGGGGGGGTGGGGGTTATCAGTGGAAAAGGGTAGGTACATTATGTACTGCCGATATGCGGTCACATTTGTACTTACTATAAACATGGGTCATTTCCCACCATGCTACAATATAAGGATGGGTCACTTTTGGGGGTCTTTGCTACTATATAAGTGGTCAATTTTTCCCAATGTTGGTGGCTATTTACTATGAAAACGGGTCAATTTTTCTGATTCTCAGTAAAATCACAATGAAAAAAATGGTTGATTTCTGATTTTCGGCAAAAGGTTACTATGAAAATGGGCCCATTTGACTAAGATACTATGAAAATGGTACGAAATTTTAAGAAAACTATAGAAATCGGTCGAAATTTCTGGACCAACTATATAAATGGGTAATATTTGGTATAATTTGGTCACTATTAAACAGGGTCGATTTTTTTACCGGTGGACGCAAAACTGATACCAAATTTGGGGTTGAGTACCCACCCGGGGAAGTTGCCATGAACCTTCAGCTTTTTGCTTTGATTCAGGTATTATGTCGGGCAAAATGTTCCACAGCT
This sequence comes from Ophioderma brevispina, assembly GCA_023653785.1. Classification (NCBI taxonomy): domain Eukaryota; kingdom Metazoa; phylum Echinodermata; class Ophiuroidea; order Amphilepidida; family Ophiodermatidae; genus Ophioderma; species Ophioderma brevispina. Next base: position 13,183 of record JAMKCH010033590.1, read on the forward strand.
TAGGATTTGAAATGAGCAAAGTTGGACTCTAGTAACGCTAGTTTTCACGCTATCAAGAATCCAATAGCGGCCTATAACGTTTGATTGTATTCAACATTTGGTACTAACCAAAATAAAGATCGTCAAAATACTCCTATTTTCTTTGTTGAAGCTAACAACCAATTTGAACCACGGTTTACAAAAAATTGGGGGCGCGGCAACTTTTAATTTTTGACTACTGTACAATACAAAATTGTCCCTTTTTCACCATTTTTATTGCATAATTCAAAAACTATGAGCCATAGGTAGTATAAACCTTTTGAATCCTTGTACTGCGACAAAACATCATGGTGTGCTTAAACAAAATCGACACAATCGGATGATGATCTACTTGTTACAGAACTAATTCAATGATCAGTATATAGCTTTTGAGTTTTGTTCGGATGAACGTGCACTGTTTAAAAATAAACTTGTTAAAAACAGGCATTTGACTGGCAGTGGGACTCACTACATGCAGGGCGTAAAATAACTGGAGCCCCGTAAAAATACGACACATTGCGGGAACGTAAAATAAGGGCGTAAAATCGCAGCTTCAACGTTATTGTGGTTTTTGACTTGTTTTCACAATATAAGAATTAAAAAACGTTATTACAATCCTCTCAACAATATTTTCACGTTGTAATAATGGCATCATACAATCGTTGTATTTACGTTACCAGGTGGTTGTAAAAAAAAATAATATTTAAGGCAAAAAATTTTAGAAAAGGCGATAAACAAGGGAAAAGTGAAGATTTAAACCAGTTTATACACTTGTTATATGGTGATGTACACATTCTTAAAGTCACCAATTACTTAATCATCATATGAATAACTTAATTCATTGCGCCACTACATAGATTCGAACCCGGGCCTTAAGATTACAAAGTAAAAAACCTTCTCCACTACACTACATGACTTTCTTGATAGCAAATGCAAAATTAAAAATATATGTGTGTGTTACTACTTTTTTTCCAAATTAAACGAAATCTAATACAAAAGGAGGAAAGATCTTTAAATATTTTTAAAAATGATAGGGAATAGATTTTGATTTTGAATGACGTTAATTACGACAGTATTTAACACATTTTATAGGGTAATTAAAACGATTTTCAAAGTTCGTATTCTTACATTAAATAAACAAGTAAGTTACAAAAGAACGTAATATTACGGAAAATATAATAACAGTCAGCGTATAAATACTACTTTTTTTCAAAATGTGTAGTATTATTTTTTAGCCACTGTTTATTTACATTTTTCTGCTTCCAAATTGTAATTTTATGTTAGGTATAGGTAATAAAGCCTGAAGATTATTGAATAATTTGGGTTTACCGTAATTTCAAAGGTAAAGTCTGGTAAAATTAGGAACATTTTTAACAGTGTGGGCACTGGCAGTATGGAGATGGAGAATGTCCTGAGATCAGCAGTCACCGTCGCACACACACACACACACACACAAATCCCACAAAAGGGGAAAAAGGGACACTTTTAGTTGATTTTGTCCATAAAATGTTCCAAAGTTTAAAAAAATTGACAGGAAAGTCCACTTTTTAGTGATGAGATGTTCAAAGGCTCATTTTAGAGGGATAGTCTGCTTTTACCAAAAAGTCCACATTTTCAAAGTCCCGCACCCCTTAAATATATCTGCATATCCCTGAACAGACTTGATATCTAACAAGGCACGATATGGCACCGCTACAGTGCGCATGTCATGCTGGTCACCTCCAACATGGCTGTTGTGTTATGAGAAGGCCTGCCAACAACAAGAAAGCGTGCTATACTTCAGAAAAAAAAACATGGAGGTCCAAGTTACTCCAGGGCAAGTTACCCTAACAGGTGACTATTTTCATCTTGCTTTGTACTATAGACTTGTCAGGGTATCTAGATCCGGGGGGGGGGGTCACTGGTCATTGACAAGGGGATATCATGCACGGCCAAGGAGTTTCAAAAGTACCATAAACAAGTACAAATAATTTGATCGGTCTAAAAAGCACCCCTAAACAACTATGGTAAGTCCTACCCTTAATAAGTATTGGCAATATTTGACCCCTAAGCAAGTAGATTTGTTTCATTGTAGGCTATACTGAATAGCCTTTTTACACAAAATGAGCCGAATACGAGACAAACTTGAAATTTCCAAATCGTACCCTAATGTAAGTTCAAGTCCCGGTTCAAGTGTGAAAAGTACACCATTTTTTCCAGATTTCGGTGTTTTTGCTACCCTTTACACGCTACGTATGTATCGTGCACAATCT
>JAMKCH010033591.1:0-15435 GCA_023653785.1 Ophioderma brevispina
ATGAGGTCAAAGGTCATATTCAAAGGTCATAGGGCAGCCCACAGCTTTATTCTTTGAATATAGGGAGCGCGAGAAACAGTGAAATAGTTTCAGTACTGTCATGCAAATGATGTTAATGCGCAATTCAATTTCCACATATTGTAAGGCTAACGTTAGACTAAAACGTAAATGGTGCAAATTACAGTTAGGTATTTCGAACCAACTTAATAGGGAGTGTTAGTTCATTTAGTACAAAACCACATAATGGTATCAACAAATCTGAAAATTGAGGCGTGTTCATGTGAAACATGTGACATACTATAAAGTGTTTCGTAAACATTTGTCATTTGTATGCCTAATTATGCTATTGAAATAATTATTGTAATAGCGACATACTTAAGTCATTCAGATCATGTTGTTATTGTATTAACCCGATGAGGTTCAGCCAACTCTTGCAAAGGGGAACATCAACAGATACTGTTGTCTATACCATTGTGGAACAGGTCCAAGGCAATACGGAACAGGTCCATTGCATTAACATGGCACACCCTGCAGGAACTGGGACCAGCCAAGGGATTTCAAGTAAGGTTAATATGACAGTCTGACAGGGTGTGGTGTGTCCTCAGTATTTTATCCCCAAAAAGTAACATTGGGGTAAACTTGGCATATGTGGCTGGTATTCTGAAAGGGGACTCTAACTTTTAGCCAGGGTTAAACCAGGGTAGGCGTACATGAGTGACTTTGTTCCTTCCAAATACTCGAAAAATCTGCGTAATAGATGAGAAACTTCCTCATGTGGGCATTCCGGTCAATCCATGAGGCATTTTCTCACCTGGTATATTTAACTTCACAGTTTGTGAAAGGGAAAAACGGGTCCCCTCATGTAGGGACTAAACCCGGCTTAAACCCAGACTAAAGTTAGACTCCCTTTCAGTTTATACCAACCAAAGAGTCATGTTACTCCTCGAGCTGTGGTTCTAGTATGAAAATTTCATCTCTGTACCTAAAATTTGAGAAAAAAATTCTAAGGAGGCCTATGGAAAATAAGGGTTGTAAATTAAATACATGCCCAAAAAGTGAATGGTTGTAACAGTTATATATTGCCCGTATGCTAAGTGAGGCATTTAAGATTTCAAAGGATGAGTTGGTCACCTACCTTTTATGCGGGAAACACACTACATGCTTCCTTGACCAAAAATGATCCGGACGCGGAGTTCATTTAGCGAGGCAAAGTGTCTAAACAACATTAACAACTTGGCCAAGATTGCAGGTTTCCGGTTTAAACCACAAAAACATGATGGGCTGAAGTAAGGCTGAGGCCTAATAGTCTGCTACATTTCTTAAACTTGTCTCTTTGGCATCTTGAAGGATACATTGATAGTTATTGCATAAACAGAATCAGTGTGAAAAATTAATCCAAAAGATATACATCTCTGAAACCTCTATAGAGCAGGAGACAGAATATCACAGGGTTCTTATTTAGGGAGTTCGGCATGCCCGACTACATCTAGGTTGACACCTTTAGTGTTAGTATGGACCATAATCAATGCAAGGTAGTTAGGCAGTGTCAAATTGTGTGTACTTTTTCAATAGGGCCAATTTAGGTTACACAGGGGTCAAACAATTAAACTACTCAAAACGTGTGAAACATTTTCATATTGTCGTCTAATCAAAAGGATTCCAAAAAGTATAGATTTGTACCCCTTACGACTAAATGGTTTTGGAGTAAAAACGGTAAAAAAAGGTCCAAAACTCAATTTGTAAGGGGTCAAATTGAAAGTACTCGGATTGTATTTTAAATGCTTGCAAATTAGTGCCTGAGGAATGAGGACTCAAAAAAGTATAGTGTTGATTATGTTAAATGCTTTACTTACCGAGATAAAGGTCAAAAAAAGGTCAATCACCAATTGGATTATGGTGCCCCAGACCATTTTATTATAATACGTCGTTGATAAACGAGAGGATCCGACTGCGCATGCGTCTTTCATTAGACTGCATGCCGAGATCTTCGATAGCTCCCGGAAAAGTGAATTGAAAATTATTTTTTACCAAAAATTGGTATCGGACTAGCACGCAGTATACAGGACGAAAGGGACAGGGGGGAAACAATCTCCCCGTACCCAGAAACCAAAAAGTCAGAGCAAAAAGACTTAACAAAGACGAAAGAAAAATCGAACGATTCACACGTGCAGCGTGACCGGGAAAGGGGTCGCTGCGAAGGACATGGAATGGTATGCATAGTGCAACTCGTAATACTTTGCCAGCAGTAGCGGGCCAGTGCAAACACGGCCGAAAAACACACACGCTAGCGAGGTCCGTCAAAGGATTTTGTTGAATACCCGGCCTGTACTTCGGCGGAATTAGGAGATAGATGGATAAAATGGAGAGAATGCTGCTTACACCAAAACTAAACAACAGACACAATCCAGCGTATGGTCATGGATGCAATGGCTGGTATGCACATACAAGACTATGAGGTAGTCATGATAGCTTTGGAAGTGAAGAGGATTTCAAATCCCTGAGTACATTCTAGGACGATGAGGCATCCATTGCAGCAGTGAAAGCCGAAAATGCCTCAGTGCTTGGTACCACTGTCGTCGACAGTGATGGTCAAAGGCACCAATGGCGTGAGAGCCAAAGTAGTGAGACCGATATTGACCAGCCAAAGGGGTTTGCGACACGTTACTGTCACCAGTGACTCTGTCCACGCTAGATGAGGTCACACAGATAGTTTGAAATTTCTACTCCACTCTAAGCTGGATTTGACAATACTGTCATAGATGCCTCTAGAAATTCCCCGTGTCCATCAAAGGCCAAACTTGTGGTGCCAAAGATAAAAACCCATCATATGGGAGAGTATCTCGTCAAAGGCAAAGACGCTCCCACAGATCTAAACTGCAAGAATCCTCGACCCTTGATAAAATGGATCACCGCACTGAACAAAAACCATGCAAATTGAGATGTTGGGTACTCATGATACTTATGCACCATCCCTAGCAAATGCCAACTATGAGTTGTTATGCTTGCGTAAAGAAACTGCTCAAGCCGGAAATCAACCCAAAGTACGCACACCTATGTAAGCCATCAGTCGTTCCGACTGTGCCTTTTTGTTTGGGGACATCGGCAAGGCGGTGAAAGAAACGTGACGCCAGTTTAAGGCATCATCTGGAGTGTGTAGGTAATTTCTCAATATATGCGCCTAACCTCCCAACGCGGTAGACGTCAGAGTGTATGAACCGCCAAGTGAGCCCTTTTTTAAGGGTAACAAGACGCGGAGGTTCCCGCCGCAGGAACTATGTGAACTACGGCAAGCCACGTCCACTGACACAAGTTCTCGTTCTCACAAAAATAATCAAGCTGCCTATGAACCGTCAGAACCAACAGTTTGCAAGACAAGCAGAAGTAGCTATGCTGCAGCGTACAAACACAAAGGACTCCAAGGAGGTAGTGAGTGTTAATCTCCAGCGAGTTCCTTATTATTGATGAAATAGATAAAATGGTGACTGGAGGTAGAAACGAACGAGATAGTCATAGTTTGGGAAAAATTAGTAAAACAGATCTGATCAGTTCTAAATCTTAGCGTACGTGTAATCGGGATAACGAAAGTTGAAATTACTGATGACACACTCGGTGCCCGAGGGAATATACACGGGTATGGTGGGTTTAGTAGGGCGGGGGAAGTTTATGTGATGGTTGTAGGATAAGTGGATACAGTATGGATAATGGGTCCTAGGTTAATAACTGAGAGAATGAGTTGAGAACAGTAATTGGGTTGGCTGGTTTGAATTGTAAGAGATATAGAGGGAATAGGATTTTATTGGTGGGGTGAGTAGACACGAGGGCGTGGTTATAGGATGGAGTCTGTGGGTTGGAGAAGCGATGCAAGAGGGGGGGGGCGTTTGGGTATCATTTGAAGAAGGGAGGGAGGTGTGGTAATCTTGAGAGGGCGTGGTTGGGATGATCAGCATTGGAGTTTTTGTGTGGGGGGGCTGGAGGTAGAAGGGCGAGATGGTGGTGGGGAGGGTTTGTCCTGGGGGTGTGGGAAGCTAGAAAGGAGTGTGGGGCTTTGGGTTTGGAGAGATAAGATGGATGGGTGTCTTTGGTTTGGGGTGTGGGGAGGTGGAGGGTGATGGTCGTGATGTTAAGTCGGGGGGGGGCGTCGGTCTTGGGTGCGTTGAGTTAGGTTTTGGAGTGGAGGGGTGCGAGGGTCTTTGGGTATCGGGGGTTTAGGGCCTGGGTGGATGTTTGTAGTTTAATGGGGCTGAGGTGCCTTTTATGAGGGAGGGGAATGGTTTGGGCAAGAGGTAGCAAGGGGAGTGGGCATTGGTAGTGGGAAGAGTGGGGGAGTAGAAGTGTGGGTAGTTTGGATATAAGGGGGGGTACCCGGGGGGAAAGGGGGAAGTAGCAGTGGGGGGGGGATGTGGGGGAAGAGAGGTTAGAGGTTGGGTTTGGGGGAGGGACGGTGGGGTAGGGGATTGGGGGGGGAGGTAACATGTGTTGATTTGTCTTCTGCCGGCCACCAGCCCACTCTTATCTGCATTGCCTAGACCTTACAAACTTAGTGTTTGTGAAACCGAAGCTGTAGACGGCAAGAAATCAAAAAATTGATTACAAAAAGGGTGATCACACCTACGTTTAATGAACCACAGCAATATGTGTCTAATGTTTTTTACAAGACCAAAAAAAAGCTGGTGGATACCGCATGATTCTTGATCTTTCTCCCAGTTAATGAATATGTGAGAAAAAACTTTCAAAATGACACATTTTCAATGTTTTACATTAATCTCACCTGTTGACGATATGGCTTCAGTAGCCCAAGGATGCATACTACACGGTGCCAATCTCTGAAAAGATTCCAAGTTTCTTAACTTTTGCTGGAAAGGTAAAATATACAATTATATTGCTTTGCCAATGGCCTAAGTTGGGGCCGAGACTGTTCACAACACTTTTGAAGCCTCCGCTATCCACCCTGAGAGGTAAAGGTCATGTGGTCATGATTTACTCAAAGAATGCCTGTGTTTAAATTACACAGCCGATATGGTCAAAGCACAGATATCAGAAACTTGTAAAATTTTTCCTAGGAATTGGGATTTCTAATCCATCCTGCCAAACACATTTTGAGCCAAGCCAAATTATAACCTTTCTATGTTTGAATTAATACACGTCAATATGACGTATCTTTACCTGATGGCAAAACAGCAAGACCTTTTTCAGGCTTGCTTTGATCTATTACAGTCACCATCACCATCTATATAGCTGTATCAATTCTGATGTGAAAATGATTCTGCCCTGCCCAGGAATTTGGTAAATTGCATTATAGAGCCCTTGAAAAGGACAAAATTAATGGCTCTGAAATTAATATACGGCCATTTATGATCGAAAAATGACACAGTATCTGATGCATCAGGTCGATTATCATGTGGTGGAAAAATAATGTCCACAAAGCTCAATTTTCCAATAACCGAGAGAAATCCCCAGTGTTCTAGAATTCGATGCCTCAAAAAAGGGCTTGGGGCATCAAATGGAGTCCCCATCTCGGAGGCAGGTTGAATCAAACTGAAGCAGAGTTGGCACAATGCAATAGCATAAATTATCTTTGACCTTACTTGCTGTATTTTTGCACTTAAATCTTTTTGCAAGATATCGCATGTTACTGTATTGGTTAGAACGACAATCCAACGGCTGTTGGCATACATTCAAAAGATGGGAAGGTACAAAAATCCCTTGACTGCAATTTATAGCAAGAGAGATTTGGTTTTGGTGTATTTCTAGAAACATTTGTGATTGCAAGATCATCTACCCGGACATTGAATGTAAATATCTGTATAAGTTCAACTCAGTTTGAGAGGGATGACTGAAGTATGTTAATCCAAAATTTTTCAAGAGTATTACAAGAGTTTGGTGTTCCATAAAAAGACCTTTCGCATCCCATGCTAACATGCAACTAAAACGATCGTATCATGGAACCTGACCCGAGTCAGACGCCGGACGCTTTCACTTAGACTGGTCAAGTGGTATTTTTATGCTTTCCCACCGTTTGTCCTTATAGGAGCTTTGTCTGAAGAAAAATCATGGTTGATCAAGCTGAAGGAATTATAGTTGTTCCAAAATGGACCCTCGCAACACTGGTACCCTAAACTAAAGCAGATGCAAATGGGACGTGCATACACGTTTGTAGATGTCAAAACTATTGGTCATGCCTAGTTCTGGGGTATTTCACCCCTAAATAATACCGCTTGATCTCCTTGTTGCAGGTTATCCGTCAATCCATCCAAAAACAAGTGAAAGCAAATGTACTACCTGAAAAAAACTGCATACAATCATCCTTAGTTCGTGGGACATCCACAAAGAAACAAAGCGCTGTTTGATATAAGGCGGTGGCTCAATCTGTATTGAGAAGAATGTTCTACTTTTCACAGGCGATGTTTCGGCAGTATGGCTTTTAACTCTGATTTATGGCAAACTCACAGCGTATATTGCTCAACAAGCACGGTGGTGCCTTATCTCCTTTTTGTTTCTAAAGTGGCCACACCATGGCACACCCCGCTATTATCGCGTTTATTAAAGGTGTGTTTACTTTGCATCCACCAATCCTCGATACACTGAGTATGGGATGTAAAACTATTTCTTAATTATTTGAGATCACATTTCTCCAATTGATCACTTTGAAGTCGTGACCTTACGTAACACTTGCATGCTTATAGCACTTTTTATCAGCACAAAGATGTCAGACCCTTCATCTGCTCAGGATAATAACATGAAACTAAGGGCAATTCTTTGTTCTTTTTAATCAAGGATTTGTTAAGCAAATTAAGCCAGGTAATATAGGCATAACACTGAATTTAAGAGCTTACCTGCCAGATCGCAGACTGTGTGTTTTGTAGAATTTTGAAACATTATTTGCTCTGCACAAAACACTTGAGAAAGGAGCTCAGACAACTTTTTATTAGTTTCGCAAGCCACACCCACCGGTGTCCAAGGACACAATTTCACGTTGGATTCGCAAAAGTTAGCAAGACTTCCGAATTGACCTCTCATTTTACAAAGCGCATCACAAGGATGGTGCCTCATCATCCGCGCTAGAGAAGTTATGTTCCAATTGCTGATATTTTATCAACTGCAGGATGGGCAAATGAGAAAACCTTTACCAATACTAATGATAGACCCATTCATGCTGAAACAAAATTTTCCACAGCTTTTTGCAGCACAAATCATAAACTACATACTGTACAAAGTCACCTGGACTACATTTCATTTACAAAAATGTTTATTTTCTGAAACCAAAACAGGTTGCAGTATGTCAGCCAGGTAACATAACCTAGCTAATACAACATAGTGAAACCTTACATGCATACCATTCAGTATGGTTTTTTTTTTTTTTATGAAAGATTTTAGAAAGATTTTAACATAAAAATGTCATGCGATATTTTTCATGTTACCAGTCGAAAACTACACGTTATACTTCACACATTTTTAACCTGAAAACAAACAGGAATTATCAGCTGTGCCAAACAAGTGCTATAAACCAAATTGGTTTTTTTATAACTTAGGACTCAGAAATTACCAATTGGTAATTACCATAACAAAACAGGGTAATCCCAAAGCAAAGTCACAGATTTGCATTCACATGAATGAAAGGTTTTATTTTTCTCAGGAAACGAAATATGTTGCTGAAAAGTAAGACATTAACCAGCAAAGAAAAATATACCAGTTTTGCTTATGACTCGTGCTCAATAAATTTTTGACGTACACTTAACACGTACAGTCTTGGTTTGATATCATCCAGAATTGCTTTCAATGTCTCAGTTTACAACGACTTATTATGAAAGAAAATAGGAAGGAAATTTAAACAAGAACTTACTGTTTCGTAGTTTTATCCTTATTTTATGAATAAGGTGAGTGAGTGTAAACTGCCCTCCTCACCCAACCCATACAAATCAATTGAAGTAAAACTCTTGATCAATATACGTTCTAATAGGCTAGGAAGTTCTCTGGTCACATATCAAACCTCTTTGAAGAAAGATGCATGCGCATTCGGGATCTCTGCATTTTAACACCTCACTCACCATGATTCATAAAATAAGGATCAAACTAACTAAACAGGTAAGTTTTCTTGTTTTAATCTTCTTATTGTGGTCACATATATGGATAACTATTCATTGCAGATGTTACAAACTATTCCTATTTGACACATTAAAGGTGCTTGTTCCGATTTATGTGTAGCTTGTTTTCTCTACTTGATATGAAAGCCTGGCCCTTGCCCATACACCTCATCAAGTACCGGGGTGAAACAAATTTTGCGGTTTTTGATGTGGACGCAATATGCAATTTGCAATGGCCTATTCAATACTGTGGTAATATGATGGTTAACCACTAAACGGCATTTTTTTTGTTTATATCTTGGGATGAAATGGATTTGAGGGCTCAAATTTCAGGACGACAATTGAGAAAATACAGCCTTCATGGGGGGTTATATCAAAATCGATACTACTTCCGGGTAAACAGGGAGGTCCAAATGACGATCGGAACACGCCCCCTTTAAGCTTGATGAACAATTGGGTTTTCATTTTTTCACCAAATTGAAAAAAATTTTATTGATATTGCATGTTGTTTAATTTTTCAAATGGAAAATTGACCAATGTGATTCACCAAATTGGATGGAATAAAGAATCTGATTTAGCTCAAGAACTGGTCTCATTCTAATTCAAGATATTAAATGGAAAAGCACAATTATTATTATAGTTTTTTTAGTTTGTATATTTTTTTTTCTGCGACAGTGCCTTTATACTAATTATAAGGTGTACAAGTACATCAGAAGTTCATATCATTATCTTTAGCACACAGATCATCCTGAACAATTGGGTCAGCTCTCAAATGGCACTCAAACCAGAACATACGATAACCGTCATCAAGTGGATTTTCAAATGCAGGAAACAATATACAAGATGAAGCTCAATGCATGTAGAAACAACTACTGCAAGTTGCTGCAGAGGAAGAAGCCAAAAAAACAGAGGGGAACAAACGACTGACGTCAGGGTGGTGATCAACGCCGCAAGAGAGAAGCGTGTGGCTTCTGTGACAGATATACTTGTAGAATTACGAGGAACACGTGGCAGTTGCGAAAACGTAAGTGTTTAGACCCCTGCAGTGGCATAGCGGGGGTGGGGACCCCCAATATTGATTTGGACGTTGAGCATAAGCCGGTCGGCTCACTTTGAAGGAATTCAGGTCATGACTGAAATACAGATTGCCGGAAAGTATAGGTCTTAAAGGTGCAAACGAGAGATATCAAATAAAAGGTGGTTCCCTAAAAAATATGAAAATTCGATTTGTGCACTGGTGTAACGCTTCTATAAAACTATCCCATCTGAAAGGTTAAGTGAGAAACTGTTTCTGTGGTACCATAAATTTGTGAAATTGTCTAATTAATAGGAGCAAATAAGAAATTCGGCCTATGTTTCTATACCTTGGTTTTAAATTTTAGTTGTTTGGGCCACATAAAGGCAGGGATCTTTAATTGCATGTCTATCTATATGAAAACACTACATATCACAGAAATATGGACGACTTGGATTATCTCTCGTTGCACACCTAAAGTTAAAAGGTCAGGTGCGTGTGACAAGTAAATGTTACAAAATGGCAGAATTAGCTCTCAGAAGACACTTTAAAGCATAAAAAGAACCCAAAATTTTCAGGGGCTTTTCAGGAGGTATATGTGAAATGGGGGTAGGTGATTACCCCAAATGGCCAGGGTTGGGGGATATGGGAATCGTTAACTCATAACTGTGCTACCTATTTTCCTCCCCCTGGAAAAACTACTAACACAAAAATGTCACCCGATTTTGACATACTTAATATTACCCCTCCCCCCCACCCAGAAGTTCCCCATCCCTTGAAAACTGTTCTGGCACTGTCCCACTGCCGACTGACCATTGTGAAATGTCTTCATTTGTTTTATATCTGCCAGCATAGAAATTATGTACATAAGCATAAAAAAAATAAGAGGAAAACGTTAAAAATTGCAGTATTAAGTACTTGAGATAAACCACCAGAAGATTACCCAGAATCATCATGGCTGCAAAAATTTGTACCACCGTGGACTGTACCACTTTGTGCAGTAGGGAATAGTTCTTATGTCGCTGGCCTTTAGGGGGGTAGGCTGGTATGAATTACACATAGGGTTCCTTTGTCCATGTTTGTTGTCTGCTGATGTTCTGCTCGTCTGTTGGGAAAAAAGGCTTCTAAACCATTTGGACTTCGATGGATTTCAACCCACAACTTGAGTTCATAGGTGCACCATGGGTGTTGTTGGGGTCACAGGCCACCATACCAAGGTCAAAGGTATTGAGGGTTAAGGTGCAACAAGAAGATTTCACCTAGGGTCCAAAAAATCTGAAACAATTCTGATTTTGCTCTGGTGTAAAGTTTTCTATCATAAATCCCCATCTGAAAGGATTAAGCTGAAAAATATTCTGGTACAAAAATTTTGATGAAACGTCTATTTCCAAGACGGAGTAAATAAAAATTAGCCTAGTTTTCGATGAAATATAAGCATATAAAATTCACCTGTGTTTTCACCTTTTAGACATTTCTGTACAAAATACAAGTAAGAAATCTTGTGAGGTAACATCTGTATGAAAACATTACATTAGTGACACCTCACATGGATGGCTAAAAATTTCTTGTTGCACCTTTAGTTGAGATTTAAAATTGATGTCCGAAGAAAGAAAGCGACTTCTCATTTACCCTGTGAAATCTTAGTGCTGAAAATTGTTAGAAATGTGGATTGTTATGAGAAATAGCAGGTCTCATTGTGGTCGTCATAATTACTACTAAATATAAGTGTTCTTTGGGCTACAAAATAAACATTTTTAGTTGTCTTATATCACAAACAAATTGAAATATTGTTTTTGTGATAAAGATTTGAAAAATTGAGGGGGCCATCATTTGGAAATGTGAGGAAGCCTTTAAATTATCACCTTTGTACTACTTTCTTATTGTGATTCAACAACTCACGGTATCTCCTTGTACAGGAGTAGTGTACCGTTGTTGATTCGTTATAAACCCACAGTGATATTCAAATTAGCACATTAGGCCGGAACAGTGTTGATTTAACGGAAGTGCGTTTAGCGGTACGCTACGTGCGACGCGTGCCGTAAGTTTGAATTTGAGTGTGCGCTAGGACCACCGGGTGCCAAATGCCCAAAAGCCACAAACTGCCAAAAAAACTATCGTTTGCTTTAGATTTTGCTAAAATTTTAACAAGGAAGTATTCCGTGGCCTGGAAACATTTTAATATGATAGTGAGAATCAGTGTTTTCCCTATACACAATATTCGTAAGTTACAAGAAGGATTTTCTGGTTCAAAGCAGGATTCAAACAGTTACAGAGTGGTTCATCACAAATCGACAACTCTGCGTCCGATGCGTCCGCGTATTTTTATCCAATCGCGGGATAACAAATATACGGACGCATGGTTGCATCGTTGTTGTTTTTTGTGAGCCAACCATTGTAACATGTTTGAATCCCTAACGGTATGTTGGTCATCTAAGTACTCTGATTCTGAGGTGCTTAATGCATTGATTTTCTATTCTCTCTCTCTGTAGATGTGGACAAGTCTTTCATTCTGCACCTTCAGTAAGGAACAATGATGCAGAGCATAATGGCATCCGGTACGCCTGCAAAAATTTGTGGCGGCTCAAATTAAAATGGAACACCACAGTTTGAATGTTCACATGCAGAAGTTGTGCATTCAGATTGGCGAACCTCGGTCAACTGACGATCAACCAAGAAAGGCCAAATTGCAATATTGTGTTATCATCTAATTTCCAATTAGACAATTCACATGCTCACAGTCCACAAGCAGATTGGTACAAGCAAGGTATGCAAACAAGACTTTCCCAAAACGAGGTCACAATTGTCTCTGCACAAGCTATGCCATTCGGAGTTTGTTATGTACACAGGTAGTGTGTGTTATCGGACGATACCGAACCAAAGTCCGCTTGGACAACCATGTTGCAAAAACAGGACATAAACAAACCCAGAAAAAAATCAAAGGTTTGTTGCAAAGCAACAATGGGCAAGAGCTGGTGTGTCGAAGTGTCATAAGGCATTTGATCACATCCTCCATATATAGCTCATATAACAGTACTGGGCCATGCAAGCCTAGAGAGTGAAGAGAGCCGAACATTGGACTTATGCCAATCTTGACTCAATGCTTAGCTGTGGGAAATCTTTGACAGAAGAAAAGAAACAAAAGCTCACTTGCAATCAGAGCATGGTACGAAAGTACCAAGTGGAATTTCTGGCAAAGATGCTTATAAGTATACATGCCCAGTTTGTAATAAATTTGTTACGTGGGAGGCTTATGGTATCACCAGCAAAAACACAGTGGCGTGACAAATCTGCATGTGATCAAGCACTACAAGTTGCATCTTTTACCCAAAAAAGATTTAAAGACGCATAAGAAACAGACATCCCTTCGGATTCACTCAAAAGCGGGTACCAGGGCAGGATTTGTATAGTCGTCAATTTGATTACAAAGGCGTTTGGTTATCATGAGAATAAGTTACCACATTCATGTTAGGCATCAAGCACATACCAATGTGAAGTTTGACCAAAACAAAAAAAAGGTTTGACGACAATTTCTATGTCGAAAGCACCAGAAAAGATGTAAACCAGATAGGATGAACCGCCTAAGGCTAGAAGCTCCCAAACCAATGGTTTTCGTTGTGTAATTGCTAGGGCGATTTTGCTAGCCAAATGGCAGCAACAATTACAGCAAAGAGATGTCCACAATTTGGGGTTCTGTCGTGATGTTCTATTAATTGTTGAAACAAGTAAGAAATGAGTTAGTTTTTGGACTCGATAAGGAGCCGCAATCACAAGATGGACAGGTTAAAGATGAAAGCGCGTGCACACTTAACTTAGGCAATGTTGATCAATTGCGCGCAAATATTTAAAAACGTAAAGATCGTGAGATACACGAGAAGCAATGTAGTGTACAAAAATCTGACAAAAAGCAAAAAGGAATGTAAAACCAAACACAAACAATTTTGGAAAGTAGACATCAGGGGGGGCAAGATGGGCCATACCAGTGGATGAAACTAATGTGTATGTGTTCAAACCAAGTCCAAAGTAGGCAACGTTCACGGTTCTAAGTACTAGCAACTTCATAAACTTGTAAGTAGAGGTCCACATCATTAAAAAGATTGAAAACAAAGCATTATTTCTTATTTTTTAAAGTACACAGTGTAGTTTGAGTGTCAATTGATGCCAAAAGCGTTTTGGTTACTCAAGAGAATAAGTTGCACCTTCATAGGCATCAAGCCCTCCAATGTGAAGTATGCAAAAAAAGGTTTGACGACAATTTATCTTGTGAAATCAATAAGAAAAGATGTAAACCAGATTGGATGAACCGCCTAATCTAAGGACCTAGAAGCTCCCAAAACCAAATTTTCGTTGTGTAATTGATCGGCCGATTTTTCTAGCAAATGTCAGCTAACAATTCATGCAAAGAAATGTCCGCACTCATTGGTTGGTTCGGTAAATGGTTCTAGTAATGTGAACACGTAATAGATGAGTTCGACCTATAGATAAGGGCCGCAATCACACGAGGGAAAGGTTAAAGATGAAGCGATGACACCTGAACTTTAGGCCTGTTGCTCAATCTGTCGCAAATATTTAAAAACCGTAAAGATCGGAGATACACGAGAGAAGCAATGTACTGTAAAAAATTCTGCAAAAGCAAAAAGGAAAGTAATAACAAACACAACAATTCTGAAAGTAGACATCAGGGAGATGGTCAGATCAGTGATGAAAATAATGCTGTATGTGGTCAAACCAAGTTCAAAAGAAGGCAAGGAGCAAGTTCCAAAGACTAGCAACTCAGGCAACTTGTAAGTAGCAGTCCACATCATGTAAACCATTGAAGCAGAGAAGTAATATTGTGATTTAAGGACACATAAGAAGAAAGCACATCCTTCGGATTCACACTCAACAGCAGTGAGTACAGTGTAGTTTTGCAACCGTCAAATTGATGACAAAAGAGTTTCGGTTACCACGCGAGAAAGTTACACCTGTTGCAGGCATCAAGCCATACCAATGTGAAGTATGCAAAAAAAGGTTTGACGACAATTTCTCTTGTCGAAAGCATCAGAAAAGAATGTAAACCAAGATTGGATGAAAGAATAACGGCATAGGAAGCTCCAAAACCAATTGGTTTTCGTTGTATAATATGCCTCATCAGAGTTTTCTAGCAAATGTCAGCTAACAATTCATGCAAAGAAATGTCGCATTTGGTGGCGCGGTCGATGGTTTCTTAGTGCTGACCACGTAAATAGATGATTGTCTCGATAAGGCAGTCACAATCACAAGATGGAAAGGTCAACGATTGAAAGCAACGCACACCGTACTTTAGGCCATGGTGACCTCATCTGCTTCGAAATATTTAAAACCGGTAAAGATCGTGATATACACGAGAAGCAATGTATTGTAAAAAATTCGGCAAAAGAAAAAAGGAATTAAAACAAACACAAACAATTCTGAAAGTAAAAATCAGGGAGATGGCCATACCAGTTGATGGATAAATTGAATGCTGTGAGTGTGATCAAACCAAGAAAGTATGCAACGTCAGTTCAACATACTAGTAACTTCAGACAACTTGTAAGTTCGCAGGCCCACTCATGTAAACGATTGAAACACCAAAGAATATTGCTGACAAAAGTGTCAAAAAGCAGTGGTTTTAAGCTGCTGTCTATTGCAAGTACATGTGGCAAGTCCAATGTTAGAGCTGATTCAAACCAGTTATGTCCTTATCATGAAAATCATATGATCTTGTTGGAGATGGCTTTCACACAGCACAAGACCTAGCATATTCATTTTTGCTGCAGAAAATTTCGATGGGGGAAACGAGACTGAGAGACAAATTATTGTCCAAACTGGTAAGACAGTGCGGGGAGGGAACAACAGAAGCACTGATTCAGGAGCTCATTGCAAAGCCCATCAATTCCCCTGTGCATGAGAGTCTTGCGTGTGGTGTTTAAACTCAAATGTAAGTCTTCAAAGGCACCGGCAGAACTCACCGAATGTCAGTATAAGCTTTTTGGCTGCCGATATTGTCTGAAAGCTTGATCTGTTGTGTCTCAATGACTTATTTGAGTCATCTGCAGATACATGAACAAAAAGAAGTGAAGGTATGAATACGGAAACTACGAGGATCGGGTCATGGGGACCCCGAATGACCAGATTAACTTGTCCTAAGGAATAGACAAGAGTACAGAATAGGAACAAGATATAAGTGAGGAACAGGCGGGGGGCAAAGTGCCCCCCCCCCTTGACGAGTTTGGCCGGGGAAAAAATTTGCCAAAAAATCATGCTCTAACACCGGACGTATTAGCACTCGATGGGAATAATTGGACTTAGACCAGGGGTATTATCTTGGGGGGTGCTTCGGGG